>PVJH01031255.1:0-23939 GCA_004026705.1 Nesogale talazaci
TTTTATATTGTAGTTGAGATTATACATGGCAAAAATAACACTTTCTACATGTGTGTTAGTCCGGGTAGACTAGAGACACAAATTCATAGACATGCATATGGATATAAGGGTAAGGTTTATATACAAGAGGAATGGAACATTGAGAAAGCATCCCGTCCCAGTCCAGTTCAAAGTCATAAGTCCAATATTAGCCCATATGTCTGATACCAGTCCATAAAGTCTCCTTCCAACTCACAAAGTCACAGGTCAGTGGGTGCAGAGTCCCAGCACTGGCAGGGGTCTCCCCATGGCTCCTCGCTTCCAGGGCTCAGGGTCCATCAATAGCTTCCAGTGGTGGTAAAAGCAACTCAGTGCTGGCAGGAGTCTCTATGAGGCCTCTCCAGCTTCAGAGATCTGGTTACATCAGCATAAGGCCTTGTGGCTTCCCCTCTGGCTCCTTCTGCTCCTAGGACACTGTCATCTTGTCTTGTCTGTGATTCATCATCTCTGAGACTAACTTCCAACAACTGGGGAGATAGCTTCTGATCTTCATGAGGGAAATACCACGAGATTGCCCAGAAGTCTCAGGAGAAAGCCATGCCCACACGAGGCCTCATTGGCTACTCAATGACTATGTCCAGATTAACAGGCTAGACTCCACCCCTACATCTCAATCATGAAATTGACATAAGCACATGGCCGCCACAACATGTACCAATCAGTGACAGATTAAATTCATTGAGTTTTGCCACCATTTTGACACTCTTTTTCTGATTTGTTCCTCCCTCATTATCGTAAGCTCACTGTCTGTCCCCTAAGCTCCTCTCTAGTTCCTATCTTAGTTGTCGTTGTCAATTTCATCATATATAGATAGTTCTTAGAAGAGCATGATGCTCAAAGCAGGATATTTTTTACTAGTTATTGTGAATTAAGTCAAGAGTTTCAGTGGTTCAGCCACTGTTCATGGCTCCTGAAAATCTAGAGTACATGAGCACGTCGAACTCTGTTCTACATTTTCTCTCTTTTGATCAGAATTCGTCTATGGAATCTTCGATCAAAATGTTCCGAAATGGTTACTAGGTACCATCCAGTTCTCAACAGTGGTAGTTACTCATGGAAGCAATTTACCATATCCTCCTAATGCTGACTCTCCTTCTTATGTAGATGTCCATGTCAACAGACCAAATCTTGTGCATTGGACGATGATTTGCAAGCTTTTATGACCCAAAGCATTAGTCAATGAAGTAAGAGGAAGAGCTGGAGCACTACTATACTGGTTAATTGAGGTATCCTGTGAAACCATGACCCTAAGTCCCCTGATTATGAACCAAGTGGCCACCAAACACATGGAAAGATACTCAGTATCATTAGCTATCAGGGAAATGCAAAACAAAGCCACAAAGGAAAATAACTTCACTCCCAGTAGGATGGCTGAGATAAAAACAAACAAAAGCAACAACAAACAGAAAACAACAAACCTGAACAGAAATATGTGAGAAATGGAAACTCTAAACCCATTGCTGGTGGTAATGCAAAATGGTACAGCCATTGTGGAAAGAATGTTCCTCTAGAAACACCACTTGAACTGGGCTCAGCCCCCGTGGCGTAAGTGGTTGAGTGCGGAACTGCAGCCCGCAGGCTTGGCAGTTCAAATCCAGTGGCGGCTCTCAGGAGTGACACTGAGTAGTGCCCACGACCACCGGAGGCAGTCATGCCCACAAAAGAAAAGAAATACCACTTAATCTAGAAAATTCCACAGCTAGGTATATATCTAAAAGACTTAAAAGCAGGCTGAGCCCCTGGTGGCGTAGTGGTTGAGTGCGGGTCTACGGCCCACTGGCTTGGTGGTTCAAATCCAGCATCAGCAAAGCTGGGTAGCTCCCACGACCACCAGAGGGCAGTGATGCCAAAAAAAAGCTGTTAAAAAAAAAAACTTGAAAGCAGATGCTCAAAAGTTACTGTACACCGGATCCGGTGTCAGGCATCAAAGAGCTAAAATTATATTATTATCCATGAGGGGGAGTACAGATTGGGCACTCAAAGCCCATCAATAGGTGAGGTGACATCCTCTTGCAAAGAGGTTATAAGGATGAGATGAATCTGTTAAGATACAGGGTAGTAGCAATGAAATATGCAACCTTCCTGTAGTTCCCAAATGCTGCTGCCTCCCACCCACTACCATGATCTCAATTCTACTACATAAATCCAGGTAGACCAGGAGATGCACAGTGAAGTTGGAAACATGGAGAACTTAGGATAGATGATCCATCAAGACTAGTAATATCAGTGGCAATACCAGGAGGGTGAAGGGATGGAGGAATAGAAAGGGAGAACCACCTTCAGGGATCTACATGTAGCCTCCTCTCTGGGACATGGACAACAGGGAAGCGAGTGTTGGGACACATTGGACAGTGTACAGTATGAAAATAATAACAATTTGTAAATTACTAAGGGTTCAAAGGGGGGGGATAGGAAGGAAACTATAGGAGCTTATACTGGGGGCCTGGATGGAGGGAGGATGTTTTAAGAGTGATGATGGCAATAAGTGTGTAAATGTGGCCTGCATACAATTGATGTTTGTAAGGATTGTGATGGGAGTTGTATGAGCCCCACATAAAATGATTCATTTTTTAAAAAATTAAATTAAAAGCAAAAAATATGTTCCTGTACACCAATGTTCATTTGCAGCACTATTTACAATAGTAAACAAATGAGACACCCTAAATGCTCACCAATGCATAAATGTATATGCAAACTAGGGCACACAAGTATAATAAGATACTACTCAGTCTGTAGGAGAAATGAAGTCGATGCATGCCCTGGTAGGAATGGAACTTAAAGACAGCCTACTGAGCAAAATAAACCAATTGCAAAAGGACTTCATACATATTATTTAATTTAATCTAAATAAAAATGTAATAATCCAAAGTTTTTATTGTCATATTAAAGGTAAGGAGGTAGTATTTGAACTCAGATCTATTTGACCCCTAAACTCTGGCTTATTCTACCAACTAATAATATTTCTTCAAGAGCTGCTTAATAAAGTTTTTTAAGTAACAAAAACTCCGCTGTCCTATCTGAGACTCCACTTTGAGGGGGGTGGGGATGGGAATAAACCTTGAGGAACAGGCACTGCTTCATTTGCGTAGAATTGGGAACACCCTCTTCTGGAAAGCATGTTTATTACATGAACAGCAAAGAAAATGATAAATTGCCAGTACATAATAAATTAGAAACACATTCAGAAGTTAAATTACGTCTTTGCAAATGGGGCAGATGCAAGCTGACTCAAGGGAGCAGATGAAAAGCAACCATGGAGAACCTAGGAAGGAAAATTATTAGCAGAAGGATAAGGACACCTTCTCAGTGGTAAGTGCTGGAAGGTGGTAAAAATAAGAACTGTGTCACCAAGTATATTGAGACCAACTCATCATTGTTCCCATGAAGTTGTCTGATAAATGAAGGCAACACTGCCACATATGCCAGCAGGGAGGGCAGGAGGAATCCAAAAATAAAACAATGGGCCTTTGTTCCTTCCAGAGACAGGGTGCGTGCAAACTTACTGGCTGTGGTCTGCTCTGGCTCCTTGGGAATGTATTCCAGCAACAAGTGCAAGCTGCGAACTGTACTCCAAGCACAGGCACAGGCTGGGGCAGGGCAGGGCAGAGTTCTGGAAGATACTGGTTCAGAAGAGGTGGCGTTCGGGCACCATTGTTCTATTCTCTGCAAGTCGAGCTGCTGGAGGAAAAGCAGCGGCAGCATAGGTGATGATGGTGCTGCAAGGAATGAAGCTAGCCAGCTGCTGGACAGAAGGAACCGTGCCAGGGAGCAGACAAGCTGCCTTCCTAGGGACAGAGCCTCACTGGCTCATGAGGGCAGAAGGAATGGCGTGAGCTGCGGTAGGAGACACTGGACAGCCAGGGATGAGGAGTGGTCGGAACAGAAGGTTCTTTCTACAGCAAACACTGCTGCTTAGGCAGCACAAAGCAGATAGGTTCAGACTTGGCTGAAGTTGCTGCCACGACAGTCTCTCTGAACCCCCAACTTCTTTGCCCCTGGCTGTCCTTTTGAAGTCCAAGTTGTTTAATAACCTATTGAATTCAAGCAGAATAGCTTTTCTTCTTTTTACCTCGTTTCATTACTAAAGCCTCAAAGGCAGGTAGAATAGGAATTAATCTGGGTGCTTGTATTCTTTCAGCTACTGCCAAATCTGCTGAGGGCTGGGCAGCTGGGACTGGGATCATTGCTGTCTTTATATTCTAGTTCTGCTCCTTAAAGTCAAAGCACTACCTCATCCACGTTTCAGACAAGCCATGTCTGATATTTCCTCTCATACTTAGTGCCTTTCACTGTGTTCAGAGATCCTGGGCGCACTTGAGGAGGTGGCCGCTGACAGACCTGAGTGTGTGGGCAGAGTATAGTGGGTCCCCAAGCAGCACGGGTGCCGGGGGAGGGACCTATTTAGAGAGGGAAGGGCAGAAAACATTTCCGAGACTCCTAGCGCTGCTTTGTGAGACTAAAGAAAACACTGGGCATTTTCCATAAATATACCTTGCAGTATTTCTGCTTGGACTTCTAAAAGCACTTACGGTTTTGGCTGTTTTCTACTCCTTAAAAATTAATGTTTCCTTACTAAAATAGCACTTTCATAGAAAATGCAAAAGTAATAGAACAACTAATTAAAATGTGAGTGGTCTGATTTTGTTAAGAGTGGAGAACCAGTTTTGTCAAATGTTGTCCACCTTAGGAGAAAGAATGAATTCATCTGTCTTCTGTGTGTAATAAAATTTCAAGTATTTCACATTTAACTGTAGGTAAATACTGCCCTCTTTTGGTAAAATGTTTTAACTTAAACATGAGGTTTTGTTTGGGGATTGAAACAAGACTTGAAAATTATTCTTCAGGAGCAAGACATTTTATTATTTTTTAAATTTATTTTCATTAAATCATTTTATTCGGGGCTCTTATAGTCATTATAATATTCCATTCAACCATTGTATCAAGAATATTTATACATATGTTGCCATCATCATTTCCAAAATATTTGAGATTTGGTATAAGAGATCTTGGTATAAGCTCCTCTTTTACCCCCTCGCTACCCCACCATAGTTCCCTCATGAATCCTTGATCAATTATAAATTGTTACTATTTCATATCTTACATTGTCATAGTCACCCTTCACCCACATTTGTTATTCATCCCCTGGGGGGTGATTATATATATATAATCTCCAACCTTTTTATGGGTCCCCTCATTACCCCCTTCCCACTTCCCAACCATCTTCCTTTCCTCATGATGTCACTATTTCCATTACTGTTCCTGAAGGTTTTACCTGTCCTGAGTTCCATATATCAAGAGTTCTTATCTGTATCAATGCGTGTTCTCCAGTCTAGCTATATTTGTCAGGTCATGGTAATGTGTGTGTGTGTTGGGAGGGTAGGGGGGGCAGATGTGGAGTACTCAGAAACGAGAGGAATGATGTATGGTTTGTTGGTGTTATAATACCCCTTGTTTGAATCATCTCTTCCTTATCACCCTTCTGCAGGGGAATATCCAATTGTCTAGAGATATCCAAGCTCCTTTGTTTGCATCTATATAGTTGTCTGTTTGGGATCTTTTGATACCTGATGCCTGATCCTGGCAACACCTCATGGTCACATAGGCTGGTGTGCTTCTTCCATGTGAGCCTATTTGTTTCCCTGCTGGATGGCTGCTTGCTTAACTTCAAGCCTTTAAGACCCCAGATGCTATATCTTTTGATAGCTGGGCACCATCTGCTCTCTTCACCACATTTGCCTATGCGTACATTTTGTCTTCAATGATTGTGTTGGGAAGGTGAGTATCAAGGAATTCCAAGTTATCAAAACAAAGCTTTATTGTGTTAAGGTCTAAAATCTTGAGTAGAGGCCCAAAATCTCTCTGCTATCTTAATAGTGAACATATAAATATATGTACACTGGTCTCTATATCTTTCATTGTAAATTAATATAAGTACCCATATATACACCTATCGTTATACTTCGATAAATAGCTTTTGCCTCCTATTTCTTTCCTCTATTTCCTCTCACCTCCCTCCTGTCCCACTATCATGCTCATTCTCCATTCGACTCTCAGTATTTCCTCTCAGCGACATTGCTTTTGATCAAAATTCACCTGCTCTTTTCTCCTAGGGATCATTCATCCTGCCTATCTTATAAAGAAAGACATAGGCTGAAAGAAAAATAAAAACAAACAAAACAAGGAGAAAAAAAAGGTCTGCTGAGCCTTATCTGTATTTTCAGATCAAGTCTGATGAGGTACCAAGGACCTTTCTCCAAGTCAGAAGTCTATTTTCAGGATTCCTGGGGACTTGGTTAGGTTGCTCCCCTTGCTGCTCAGTTGCACTCTCTTTGTGTTTCGCCCCACTGTGTATGGGGCAGACCGGGCACACTTTCACCCCAATATCTCCAGTGCTGTCCTCCATAGTGCTATGGGTCAGTGAGGGAACTTTGTGTCTCATGGTGGGGCAGGCCCTATGACCCTCTCTATGTATTGGCTTCTCCAAGCAAAGATGCTGTCCTGCGAGTTGGTGGGCCCTGATAAGTCGCCTCCCCCTCCCCCTCTCCCCCTCCCTCTCACTCCCCCTGTCTTTCTCCCTCTCCCTCTCCCTCACTTTGCTCCTGTGTGGTCTGGACACATCCGTCTCTCTCCCCGGGGTATAATTTCAGTGCTGTGCTCGCTATTGCCTTCTTCTGGTAAGGCCTGGGGCTCATCTTCCTCTCTATTAGTTCACTGTTCCATGCTTATGTATTGCACTCAAGGCTTGGCACTCTGGGATAAGATCTGGTTCCTCTCTCCTTTTCCTGTGGAGACATGAACAATATCCTCCCCAGGGGTGTATTAGTCTCTGAAAAACATTTTAAAATAGAAATAAGTATGCTTCACATTGTTTATGGTCTAAATATAGCAATAGACAAAAAGGCAAATGTCCTATTTTCAATCCCAACCCACAGAATTTTTACATTCTTGCTGAAGTCTGTAGTTTGAAGGGCTGGAATTACACAGGTTTCCTGTAATTATGTGTTTGTTCAGTTAAAAGTACACATTCATCTGTATCCAGAAAGCCTTTTAATAAAGGAAAAACTAAACAGTCTGCACATTAGAAACCCAAGCTATCATTCAATGCAAACACTGTCTATAACAGTCAGCCTCTTTCCCAGCCAGTCCTGTCTTTGTCCTGTTGACTGAGGTGCAAAGCAGCAATGATCCGATAGAGGTGCCTTGAATCAGCATTGGATAGATGGCAGTGGATTTGTTGTTTGGGGGCATGCACAATGGACCCATTGTGAGATGGACCCGAGTAAGGTAAGACAGCACTAAGGACTAGGCCTCCAAGCTCCCTGTGGTAAATGCAGGGATAAGAATTACAAGGAACAGAAGAATCATAGTCCTAGTGACCTGGGGGACAACACTTCCACCGCAAAGAACTAACGAGCTGGGTAAAATGCTAGAGACCTCTCTCCGTTCATCCAGATGCTGGGAAACGAAGCTAAATGGAAAGTCGCACTTGCTTTGGGGTGGGCGTTGGTTTATTCAAGTGAAATTGATGATCATTCTTTGACTCCATGGGGACAAGAAGGAAAGGAGAAATGCCATCCTGTATGGGAGTCATCCTATACAGATGAGATATCATCGGACTTTCTTCTCAATCAGAACCAGAACTTTGAGCCACCCCTTGCTCATCCCATCCTGGCTGAGAAAGCAGAGTCAGAGACCTGAACCGGTAAAATGTGAATAAGCCTGGGCAATAACCAGACTGAGAAAAATGAGGAGGGAAGGTCCCATCATTTTCATCAACGTGCATAGGACATAGCAAGACTGGTTCAGTCAGCAACAGTGGTCCTCAGTCAAAGATAGTGGCCAGATTTGCCACTGAGAATGTGTGTGGCGCTCCACAGTCCTGCCAATATCCCAACTTCCCACAGGGGCTCCTGGAAGGGCTGCCTGAGTACCTCCTGAAACTCCCTCTTCAGGATTTGCATCCCTCATTTTTCCTGCTCTGGCTGTTCTTCCACTTAGCTCCTCTTGAAAGCTTTTGGATCGATTCTCATTGGACGTTACTGGTCATGATCTAAAAGGTGGATCAATCTGAAACCCTACTCCAAGCACACATCAACAAAAAGAGGTGGGGGGCAGGGGGAGGGATGCCTATCACAACATTTGTGCAGAAGGTAGTGAAATCTCCACAGAGACACTGCATCTGCAAACTTGCATGTTGAAGTCTCTCTGAGAGAGTTAGGAGCTGATGGTACTCCAGGCAACAGACACCCAGGTTGAATTCCCACAGATAAAGTCTTACAATCCAGCCTCAGTCAGAAGCCACACAGTGCAGAGGAAACAGTGAGGCCATCAGAAATACCAAGTCAGTAGCCCAAACTATGACATTCAGATCGTGGAATGTGACACGGGATGTAACATAATTAGGCTCGGATAAAAAAGCGGGACTGAAAAAAAAACTAGAACCACATTAAAGTTGAATGGGAAGGTTTGGCAGCAAATTTTACACACTTGGGGAATAAGTGATTGCAAGCTATATCTGAAAAAATCATCCACAACTCAGCCCTGAGAGACAAGACTGAAACACTATTTTAAAAACAACTAAAATAAGGATGTCCAGAACTGACAAAAAAAGACCTCAGCACAACTGCAAGAAAACAAATATTAGGCAGGATAAAGGAAGAGGAAGTCACAGGGAAGAACAGATAATTCTTAATGTGAGGATATATATATACTAACAATGTCAAGACGAAACTGTTTAAAAAGATAAACTATCTTCAAGGCAAGACTACCAGTGATTTCCACGAAAAGCCACAATGCAGAGAAATCACTCATTGTTTTAGAGACAAACAATGTCAATCTCAAACCGTATAGCCAATGGAAATACTTTTGAAGAATAAGGACAAAAACAATAAGATGTCAAAATGCCACTGAAGTCAAAAGGATGTTCAGTAGAAGAAAGGATGTTGGGATGATCTAACATGCACTACGAACAGTCTGTATCTGCAACTGGGCATACTGTTCTCACATCCACTTCATGCTTCCTTTGTCCTCAGCAAGCAGCTTCGCTGGTGATGGTTCTTCGCCTGCTGGGGTGACCCAAACCTTTATTCCTGAAAATTGTAGCCTCTGAGTAGCATGCCTTGTTGTAGCTATCCGTTTCCTCTCATCACCGGGCATGGTAATTGTGGTAGATAATTGCATGTCAACTTGAAGATGTATGAAAGTGGAAGGGTGGAGTCAAGCTCGTTAATCAAGTCACAGCCTGCTGACTCCTTGATGGAATGAAACTGTGAGACACTGGGAACTACTCTGGAACCCTGTCACCGACTCTGGGAGCTGCCAGGGTCCTGGCATGTTTCCACCAATGTAAGATATCATCCCATGTGGCTGCATGAGTCCGAAGAGGCACTTATGGACTAGTATTGGATTTATGAACTTGAGCTTGACTGGGCTAGGACAATTTCTTGATGTAATTATATCCTGATCTAAAGATCTTCTTTATTTATGGATTTATTTCTCTAGTCAGGTTAGCCAAACACAGTAGTACTAAGAGACATCTAAAGGGCTCTCTTGTGTTCCAGACATACTCTTTTTAACCTCCATTGTATGATACAGTAACAGGGTCTGGCTTGGTTTTGACTTTCATGTTGATGCAGAGACCTGAGGAGTCCAAACACATCTAGATGCAGAACATGCAGGCCCATGGACAAGAAACAAAAACACTGCAAGTGGAATCCTAGTGTGTGTGACACCTCTACCCCTTAGTTCATGGACCCCTGAATCCCCGCTATGGGAGAAACAGCACAATTTATTGGACAGGCAATCACAGTTGTGCCACCTGGAAACTAGTATCACAATTTTGCAAGGTATTGCCACCAAACTGGCACAATTGCCACCATGATTGTGTCTTTGTGTCCATTAAGTCAGTTGCTGAGGATAATGTGAAACTGGCAAGGTCAGTGAGTTTCATGGGCATGGGGCCACAGCTGAACTACATGTGTTATGAAGTGACGTTCTTTGATCTAAAGCAAGGCTGTGTAGGACACCAAGATTGTGGATAAGGCATTCCATGAGCTCCTAGATGAGAGGTGGGAAGAAGCATTGAGTTCAAAGAACGTAAATCTGTACCCAGAATGCCTATCCCGTAAACAATGAAATGCTGCCCTTTCCATCATGGAAACAATTTGATGTAATCAACCTGCCACCAAGTTGCTGGCTGGTCTCCACAAGGAGCAGTTTTATTATGGTGGACTCCATTGGCCGCTAATGCTGGCAGTCTGAGGATTAAACAGATGCGGGTGGCAAAGTGGGTCTTGGTAAGTGGAAGCTCATGTTGCTGACTCCATACATAACCTTTATCCCTGCTACCATTGCTCCTTTGCTCGCCAGTCAATTGGACAATGACAGGACAGGCTGGGAAAGAGGCTGACTATTATTGACACAGTAATCATGTCATCCTATTCACTTGTTTATTAAAACTCTCCTCTGTGGAAACCTCCCAGACATACATCTCCTTGGGTGTGGCTTTTGGTAGAAGAGAGACTGTGCAGGGTGTTATTCACGTGAAGCACACATATGTTCATCACTTCTTTGGCCGATACGTAGATGTCTAACCAAATTCCTGTTGCTCATACTTCTTTACATTTTTTCAAACTCTGTACACGTTTCTTCAACATTTTAAAAATCAGTGTGAAATTGCATATAATCTGTTTCTCTTGCAAAAATGTTTAATAATCAAAGGTAGTACTTTATTTTCTACCCACTTGGAGAATTTCCCTTTACTACTGTCCTTCAGGAAAGACCCAGAATGGAGAAGCATTGGTGTTATAATCCATTTTTGAGTGGTAACTTCAGTACAGTTTTTACAGGAGAGATCATTTTTCACTTCAGTCAAATGATAAAAAATTACCCATGAGGCCATAGATGTGGACTGAGAGAGGCACGGTAACATGACTAAAGAGGGGATGATAAGAACCTGGATTATTTCCTCACATCACTTACTAATGCCTTCAAGTCCTGCTTGAACCCAATCTTGTATAGTCCACTTCCATTCAATTTTTGGAGGGCTGCCGTATAAAGTCAAGTTATGGCCAGAAGTCAAGCAACAGCCGATTCGTGGTGGGTAATGTTGAAGCATAATGCCTGGGAGGTCCATCTGGGACTGGGTTAAGCATTCAGTTTCTAGTCAGGTCCAGTAACAAACCAAAACAAGCTATTTCTCAAAAGGAGAGTAGTTATCTACTGAAAATGTCAGGGCTTAGCTCCAAAATTACTTCCAATCTTCATCGTCACTCAAAATAGGGGCCTGCCAAAGAATTCAAACAACATCTCCATCTGCCACTGCCTCTTCAAGAACCAATGGATCTGCCAGCTTACATGGTCCAAGTGGCGTGAACAGCAGACGGAACCTGTTTCAGAGTCTCCTCTTGTACTGGAACCTATTCCAAGTTAACAGCTTTTCAAGTCATTCGATAAGTAGGCCAAGTAGCCTAACCTAATGAGGAACATGTTGCCGCTGAAATTCAGAGGGCCCTTAGGTGTTATATCTCTTTGCCGTTGTTGTTGAAGAGAGATGTAATAACCTAACTTCGAGTTTAGAACAAATATTTTCATATGGCTCACAATTTCACTAAGGTGAAAGAGAGGAGCTCCCCACCTAAATTTTTTTTTGAGGGGTGCGGGGGTGGGCATCACTGCCCTCTGGTGGGAGTGAGAGGTCCAGCCAACATCTAAATTTTTGTGAGATAAATTTCCCGACTTCTAACGTGCAGGCTCCGGAGAAAGACTGAACTTTCTATTCATGCACACACTTACAATCTAGGAAATCCATAGGGGCAGTTGTACTGTGTCCTCAAGTGTTGACTCGGCACTGACTCAATGGCAGTGAGTTTGTTTGTTTGGGGGGGGGGGGCATGCACATCGGACCCATTGTGAGAAGGACGCGAGTAAGGTGAGACAACACTAGTGATCCGCCCTCCAGGCTCCCTGTGATGGTTAGGGATTAGGTCAACTAGACACTCGTGCGTAAGGGTAGGAGCAGAGTCCAACCTAGTAATCAGCTCAGAACCTCATGAACCCTCCTTGGGCGTGGTCTGTAGTGTCAAAGAGAGACCGAATAGAGAGTCGAATTCTCATTCGTCCTTCACCTTCTGCTGTAACCGAAGCTTTTGCCTGGTTCCTCGAACTTCCGTTGCCTTGCCTGCCAAACCCAGGAGTGGACAGTGGATTATTCAGCCAACTTCAGGTGTAATTATTCTGCGTCCCCCAGCCTCTGCACCCCACCGTCTCTGCTTCATCATCCTGCTTCCTGTTTCTCAGCTTTCATGAGTCAAGAGAAGTCTGACTTGAACTGCATTGTACTCACTTATCTCTGCTAACAAGTGAGCCATTTCTTGCTATAAGGCTCTTTTTAATATATAACACATACAAGCTACACTGTTTCTTTTTTTCAGATAACCGAACCTAATACACTTTGTATCAAAAGTTTTTCCAGAGAGACAAATGGTAAAGATGTTGTTGTGTTGTTGTTGTTGTTGTTGTTGTTGTTGTTGTTGTTGTTAAGGGCATTGAATTAGTTCTGACCCTTAGTGACCTTACTAGGCACAGCAAAATGAAACACTGGACAGTTTTGGGCCATCCTCACAAGCATTCCTATGCGTGCAGCCAATGTGTTTATCCATTTCCATGAGGGTCTTCCTCTTCGTCGGTACCCCTCCGCTACACAAAGCACAAGTCTTTCTTCAGAGAATGGCTTCTCCTGACAATATGTCCAAAGTATGTAAGATAGAGACTCATGAACCTTTGTCTCTAAGGAACACTCTGGCCATGCTTCTTCCAAGACAGATTTATCTGTCATTTCAGCAGTCCATAGTACTCTAATTTTGTGATTATAATCATTGTCTACTATTTATTTTAATGTTTAAAATTATTTATCATTTTTGGGAGCTCACACAGATATTATAAATTCTATAATTCCAATTAATCAAGCAAAATTGTATAATTGCTACTACAATTTCTAAACATTTTCTTTCTTCTTGAAATTTTTCAAATCAGCTTCCCTTTATCCCTCCTTTCCCCCACTATCCCCCCCCCCAGAATGCTTGTTATTATTGTTAAATATTATCAAGATTATATTTGGACAGAACTTACCATATCAAATATGTCCATTCATCCACCGTTCTGTTATTCACTCCCCTTGAGTGGGGTTGGGTTAGTACTCTTAATATTCTTTTCCAGCACCACAATTGAGATGCATACATTTTTCTATGATCTTCTTCATTCAATTTCGAACTTTCACATGCATAGGAGGAAATTGAAAATACCATGTTTGGGTCAGGTGTCTGACCCAAGTCCTCAAAGAACATCCTTAATTTTTCACACTCTGAAGAAGTCTGGTGCAGCAGATTTACCTAATACAATGAGTCTTATGGTTTATTGACTGATGCTTTCATGCACAGTGAATATGGATCCAAATAAGACAAAATCCTGGACAACTTCAACCCATTTTCCATTTATCATGATATTATCTGCTGATCCTATTATAAAGATTTGAGTCTTTTTTTTTTTGGCATCACTGCCCTCTGATGGTGTGGAGCTGGAATTGAACCTCCATCCCAGTGGGCTGCGCAGTCCTGTGCACAACCACTATGCGCCACTAGGGCTCAGCTAGATTTGAGTCTTTACATTGAGTTGTAAACCATACTGAAGACTACAATCCTTGACCTTCATCAGCAAGTGCTTCATGTCCTTGCCACATTCAGCAAGCAGGATTGCCATTATTGCCTATAACTATAAATAGATTTAGTAGCAGAGAGGTCTTCCAAATCCCCGATAGGGACCAAGGAGGAATTTCTCTATACTCTTAAAGAACTCCTAGAGTTTTCTAATATTTGAAAACAGAAGCCTAGATAACGTGTAGAAATGGTTTTAAAGGCTGATATGAACCCACTAAATACAGATTCTTCATTCTATGACCCCACTAGAGAGGTTCAGAGAGGACCTAGTAGTATATTAGGTTGATTTGCTGAAGTTTGGATTGCTACACGACCTACACTAAGTCAAGTTCAAGTACCAGACCTACTTGACCACAGAAGAAAGCATCCAAAAACTTAGGAAATTAGGCATGTCAAGATGGATTTATCAGGACAGACACATAGGCCCACAAAGAAAGCACCCAAGAGCATCTCTTTCACCAAAAGAGTAAGAAAACAAGTGTGTGAAGGGAGCTCCAGCGTCTCTGCAGGCTACTGTGATTACTCTCTTATGTCAGCCAGGCTTGACAGTGGGAACTGTCTGAAGTGAATTAAGATGCTTGCTTGCAATGGGCCTCATTAGGCCCCACGGGTGTAGGGCCATGGTTATGGCAATGTACAGGTGGGTCAAGTAGTTATCAGACTAGTCTGATTTATATGGTCCTATGGCATTGACTGCTTAGTCTGGATGAAATAGATGGGATGACATAGATGGGAAGCCAAATACATATTTACTTGACCTACACAAGCAGAAAAATTCTAGAACATGTGAACAACAATCTAACTCGAATTGCCAAAACAGAGTCACAATCCCTAGGTGAATTCCCAGACTTGGGCAAACTTACAGTTTCACTACCTCTGGAATGAGGGAGAGGGCTTGCCTCTTTAAGAAGGAACCCATTACGCCACCAAAGGACTATACTTTTAGTATTTCTTCCCCAAAGGTATTTGTGGCCTTTTACAAGAATGACTTTTCACTGAGGAAAAAGAAATAATGAGACTGCTCGGGGATGACTGGAGAGAGGTTCTGACGCACATTAATCCCAAGTGAGCCAAAATGTATTAAAGGCCCACCAGTGAGAACAGGAGGGTATGAAGGTCAAGTTATGAATTGATTCTTAGCTTGTGTATCACACATTGGGTCCAGTGGGTTTCCAAACCAATCCTGCAGCAATTTCTCTAGTTCCAGAATGCACTGTTGCAATAGAGATACTCAGCCACTGAATTTTATTGAATCCATAAAATAAAGAATTTTTTAGGATAGGAAAAAAACAAGTGGAAACCATGAAAAACTACCACTACCTAGGAAAATAAAAAGACCAAAAGCAATGCCACATTCCAGGAGGGATTAAAGAGATTAATACCCATCAAGGACTTGAACTATGCAGAGATGGTGGGTTAAGCTAGGTTGAATAGTGAAACAAATCCAGTGACATTCATATATGTGTAAAAAAGAGATTTATATGAAGAACTAATTGTATATCAGAAAAATATGCACCCTTTTCAGGCTCACGAAACCACGTGCAGATGTGCAGAATGAAGGAATGTAGGCCGGTGGGTATAAAGTCTTATGGATTCAATGGCACTGGACACATCTCCATGGCTCTGGCAGCAACCAAGGTCAGTCAGCAGGAAAGTGAAGAAGGCAAAGAGAGGGGGAAATTTCCAGGACCCTCCTTATGAGAAGGTCACATCCACAAAGAGTCACCATCAGCCTGTGTCCTGATTGACAGACTTGACTGCACCTCTAAACTTTTATATATCTTTAAGTAACTACTACTGGTGGTGATTCCCACCATATCCCCATTTAACTTGGCTATTTGCCTGCACAAAAATCAGGTGGATCTTGAAGAATGACAGTGGATTCTTTTGAATTTAACCTGCAATTTCAGCTGTTCTCCCAGATGTGGTTTCATTGCTTGAGCAAATTAACACTTCTGGTCCTTGTTATGAAGCTATTGATCTACCCAGTGTCTTTCTCAATTCTGGTTTCAATAGACCATCAGAACCAGTTTGTCGTCAATTAGCAGAGACATTACATTTTCGCAACTCTCCCTCAAATGTGCATCAATTATTCGGTCCTATGCCATAATCTAGTCCACGGGGCACTTGATCAACTTTCTCTACCACAGAATGTTACACAAGGCCAATACATTAATATGACAGTTACATAATCTCATCAACTTGTGAAGGGTTAGAGTAGGGTAGAGTAGAGTCAACCTGTCGACCACATTGCAGCTTGATGGCCTCATTTAGAGACATGGCAGAGATAAACAGCCATAAACAGAGATAAACTTCCAGTGAGACATTCCTGTTAACAAGACACACGGAGCTATGCTAGAGCCCTGGAACTGAAAGAACCACATGGAGACCCCTGCCAACGCTAAGATGCTTCCACTGCCACTGAATATCTAAGACTTGCCACCCTTTGGTCTGTGATCTTCCTGCACTTGGCATCATTGCATATGTTGCTAAAGTCGGAAGAGGAATTTGTGGATTGGTATTAGATATATGGGTTAATATCAGGCTTATGGACTTGATCTGGACTGGGTTAGGGTGTTTTTTTTAATGTACAGTTGCTGTTTGTTAAAAAGTTCTGTCTTACACACAAGTGTCGATGAATTTGTTTCTCTAGTCTACCCTGCTTTTTAATACTGATTTCTTCTGCTCGTGGTTATTGACATAATGGTTAATAGAAATCATTTGGGGGAAGTGTGAAAATAGAGAGTTTACAAGCTCACTTGCCTTGAGCCATTGAATTTTGATCTTGAAATGGGTTTAGGACATGCCTGCAAAGGCTGAGAAGCTAAGCCCCACCCAGTGTCTTGAGAACTCAGAACAGTCAGAGGTGCATAGACTTGCCTAGGGAGGCTTTTGACAGACAGAAAAAGAAAAGAAAAAGAAATTTGGGGGTGCTTGACTCATGAACTAGTGATTTTTGTCAGAAACTGGAAAAAATATGGAACCATGAAAGAAACTCCTCTCTAGGACTAATTATTAAAGGGAACCTGTGGGCAGGCTGAAATACTTGCTATGTGACCACCTGGATCCAATTGTTGAGTGAAATTGGGAGAAAAGCAGCAATAGAGAGACAGGTTGAATCTGGCCACCGACACACCCATGTACCTGGTTTACAGGAATTAGAGGAGAAGACGAGAGTAGGTTGACTGGTTTGATACTTATAGAGTTGTGTAGACCCTGAGCCTATGGCATGACCTAGCCCGAGGGGCCTGGGATTGTTGAGAATTTGTGACGGGTCTATAGTCTAAAGGTGAGGTGATCAACAAGTATCCTGATGAGGCTAAGTGAGGCAGCTCACATTATGGTGACCAGAAGCCACAAGATGAAGAGAGGTTTTTGAGCCTATGAATTGGTGCATATTGCTGCAAACTTTCTGAAACGCCTATCCTGATTTGACTTTGTTTATAGATGCAGACTTCACAAGTTTCCAATGAAGATTCTTGATGTCAAAGAAAATGATTTTCTCCTCAGAGCACTGAACTGATGTAAGTGGGCAGTACAGAAATTGGATACCCAAAACTGGGCGGATAAAGGCATGGAGTGACTGGCTTACAAACTTTCAAAGATAGGGGAATATATTCATGGGATTAAGGTGTCAGTGTTATTTAATTGCGATTGTTAGATGCAGAATGCTATGTTTACATGAAGCTTTAGAACATTTTTGAACTATATATGCATTTTAGTTTTATCTTGTTAGATGCAGGTATGATTTTATTTTTGTTTTGTTAAGAATTATATATGGCTAAAGAGTTGTGTAAAAGTATCAAGTTGACAAGAGTTGGGCCGTGGCAGTGACAAAATCTCTTGTCAACCTGCAAAGTTGTGGAGCCTATCCTGTCAATCAGGTCACAGCTTGATGACCTCATTTGGAGGCACAGCGGATATAAATAGCTCAGTGGAGATGAGATACCCTCATTCCCTGTAAGACATTCCTGTTGACAAGACACATGAAGTTATGCCAGAATCCTGGAGCTGGAGGAGTCATGTGGACACCCCTCCCAGTGCTAAGATGTTCCATCACCACTACATTTATAAGACTTCCCACCTACTGGCCTGTGGCAATCCAGAAAGCAGTGTCATTTCATATGTTGCCTGAGTCTGAAGAAGAATTTACAGATTGGTATCAGACATATGGGTTAATTTTAACTTAAGGATTTGAACTGGACTGGAATGGGATGTTTTCTTAATATATAGTTGCTCTTTGATACAAAGTTCTCCCTTATACACATGCGTGTCTATGAATTTGTTTCTCTAGACAACCCAGACTTACACAGTTAATGACATTATGGTGAATAGATTCAACAAAGGCTTTACATTAACTTGGATAGTATCTGCATGTAAGAGAATAAGAAATCAACCCCCCAAAATTCAGATGCCTTCCACATCAGTGAAATGTCTAGGGACCTGGGCCATGTAAAGATATTTTTATTAAAGTAAAAGGTAAGATATTGCATCTGGCCACTACCATGACTAAAGAGGGGACACAAAGGCATTTTGGAGGCAGCATATTCCTCATTTGGGTATGTTGCTCTAGCCTATTTATCAAGGGACTCAAAAAGCTTCCAGCTTTGAGTGAGGCACAGAACAAGAGAAGACGTTTCAAAAGATCCGGGATAAGGTGAAAGCTGCTGTGCCGCTTGGACCATGTGATTAGATGATGCAAAAGCACTCTAGGTGTCAGTGACAAATAGAGATGCAGCTTGGAGTCTTTGGCAGGCCCCTCGGGTTGAATCACATCGCAGACCCTAGGATTTAGGAACCAAGCTCTATCACCCCCTTCAGAAAATGCCTCCCTGTTGAAGAACACCTTTCGGTCTTAGTAGT
The DNA here is from genome assembly GCA_004026705.1 of Nesogale talazaci. NCBI lineage: Eukaryota > Metazoa > Chordata > Mammalia > Afrosoricida > Tenrecidae > Nesogale > Nesogale talazaci. Next base: position 18,615 of record PVJH01031255.1, read on the forward strand.
TACCAAGTCTGAGTGGAGACTGAACTCCTCACCATGGGCCACCATGTACTGATGTGGCTTGAGCTTCCCATCATGAATTAGGTGTTTTCTGACTCAGAGAGTCACAAAATTGGACATGCACAGCAGTACACCATCATGTATACAAGCTCAGGCGAGAGCAGGTCTTGACTATGAGCAAGCTGCGTAAAAAAGTGACCCAAATGCCTATGGTCTCCACTCCTGTCATCACATTGTCTTTCTCCCATCCTGAACCTATGACTAGTTGACTGAGGAAAAGAGTATCAGTGCTGGCTTACTGACGGTTTTTTGTGACATGCTGGTAGCATTTGAAAGAGGACAGCAACAGCACTTTAACACCTTTCTGGGACCTTCTTGAAGGACAACAGTACAGGGAAATCCTCCTAAAGGACAGAACTTTAAGAAGTGCACTTGGCTGTTTAGTTTTCCGGTAAGATGAAATGACAAGATGTACAACTATATACTGATACATGGGCTATGGCCAATGACTTGGTTGGATGCTCATGAACTTGAGAAAGAGCATACAGCAGTTATATTACCTCCTATCAATTTGCAAAGGGGTATTAGGCCGTCAATCAAGTCATAGGCAGTAGCGCCTCTTTGTGGGCATGGCCTTCTCCTGAGAATTCTGGGAACTCATTTCTTCCAACCAGGAGGCAGGGCACACAGATTCTCTCTGCTTCATATTCATGAAGACAAGTTACATGGAGACACACTGATGGAGCCAGAGACCTGCAGAAGCTCCCACCACTTCTGGATCCACCCAGTTGCCTGTGATCTTTCTGCATTCAGCATCAATGTATGACCGCATGAGCCTAAAGAGGAATTAATGAATCAGTATCAGGCATATGGGCTAATATAAGACTTATGGATTTGATCTGAACTGGGCGAGGATATTTCTTAAATATATAAATTGTGGCAGTTATATAATTATTTGTCAATTTGAGAGGATTAAGAATGAAGAGGTGGAGTCTAGCCTGTCAATCAGGAGATAGCCAATGAGGCCTCTGTGTAGACATGGCCTCCTGAGGATTCTGGGAACTCGGTATTTCTCCATGGAGGCAAGGGATTCTCTCTCTCTCTCTCTCTCTCTCTCTCTCTCTCTATATATATATATATATATATATATATATATATATATTTCTCTCTCTCTCTCTCTCTCTCTCTCTCTCCTTACTTCCCGCAAAAATCCCTGTGGAGAAGACACATGGAGAAAGATTGATGGAGCCAGACCTCTGGGGCTGGGAGAAGACACATGGAGACCTCTGCCTGCACTGAGATTCTTACAATGCCCCTGGATACACAAGACTTCACACCAATTGGCCTGTGATCTTCCTGCATTCTGTTTTATTGCATGTGTTTCACGAGACTGAAGAGGTCTTTACAGATTAGTATCAGACATATGGAGTAAAATCAGACTTCTGAACTTGATCTGGACTGGGATATTTTCTCAATATTCAACTGCTCTTATATATAAAGCTCTTTCTTACACAAGTGTGAGTGGCTGTGAATTTGTTCTCTGGTTTACCCAAACTAACAAAACAATTGCTATTTGATATAAAGTTCTCTCTTACACCCATGAGTGACAATGAATTTGTTTCTCTAGTCAACCCAGACTAACACAGAGTATGACTGGAAAAAATAGTGACAAGATACTATGGGGAAGAGGTATGTAGACAGACTTCTCTGAATGGATCAAAAAAAGTGAAGACTTTTATGTCTCATGTGAATACTCAACAAAGAGTTAACTGTGCAGATGAGGACTCTTATCGTCATGTGGATACGATGACTTGTTCTGTGGAAACTAGGCAACCTCTTTCCCAACCCTTCTTGCACCTGACCAATAGGTGCATGAACAAAGACAAGGTGACGGGGATGGTGGTTATTTGTCGGCTCAGCAATATGGACTTTCATTCATGAGGCTGACTTGGTTACCGATCCGCCACCAGCAGAGACCAACAATGAATCCAAGATATGGAGCCATTCCTCAGGAAGATCAATCAGGAACCTGGTGACAGCTTGATTATTTAAGACCACTTATTTTATGAAAACATCAGATTTTTGCTAGACATTCTACACATGCACTTCCATGAACGCAATTGATTCTGACAAGACTTCCATTCGTGGACTTATAGAATGTCTCATCCATCGGCACAGTATCCCAGACAGGATTCTTTCAAATCAGGGAATTCACAGCAAATTAAGTGTGGGCATGGGCCCGTGATCATGTAATTCATTGGTTGTACCATGTTCCTTATCATCCTTTGGCAGGTGGATTGATAAAATAATGGAATAAACCAGGACATATTCAGCAAGAAGGAATACAGCATCTAATTAGTCTACATGGCAAGGCCAAGGGCTCAGTTCAACTCACTTGGAAGAGTTAATATACTGGAAATCCTTCAACACACATAGGTAAAGGAAGCAGACAGAGGAATCTTCCCTCAGTCAAGGCAGGCAGAGTTTGCCCCGGGCAGTAGTCAGCAGTACTCAGCAACAGTCAGAGCTTAGTAAAGCAGGCCCTGATGGGATCTGGAACTCAAGCACGGCAACAGGACATATCAGCCTCAAGCTCAAGCAATGTTTGCACCAGCAGTGTTGCAAAGAAGGCTTCAAAGGAGACTCAAGCTATAGCAATATGATCCATAGGTAATGTGGCACACTGGTTGAGGCAGAGAACTAGGCTAGTTATGCGTTAGCATGCTGGTCTGAACTCCAAGGAGGAAGAGAGAGATGGGATGCCAGCTGTCTTATTTATTTTGGTCTTCCTCCAATCAGGTTGCAGCCTGATTAAACTCTGTCTACCTATTCCTATTGGCCTACTTGACACAACAAGTCTATCACAAGTTGCAAATGCCTTGAACAAATACAAATAAATAAATAATTTTTTAAAAGACCTTCCACAGGGCATAGTGATTGAGTGCGGGACTGCGCCCCGTTGGCTTGGCAGTTCAAATCCAGCAGCAGCTCTCCAGGAGCAAGGCTGGTAGCTCCCATGACCACCAGAGGGCAGTGATGCCCTGCCCCCCGCCAAAAAAAAACCCCTTCAACACATTAACTGATCCACCAAAGTGAGTTGGACTGGGCCCTCTGCAATTGTGTGAGCTGTTTTCCTGTTATAATTTCACTTCACAATATAAACAATTTACTTGTATACATTCACAAGTTTTCTACTCTAGAGAACCCAGCCTGACACATTCATGGTCTGCAGTCTAGATTACCACAGGATCAATGATCTGTTGTTTCAGAAAAGTCCATCAACTGACAAACACATAGGTTATCCTAGGGGATATTCTTAATAAGACAACAGAAAAGAGAGTTAAAGAACAGACTTGCATCCAGCAATGTTAACATCTGTCTAAGAATAATACCAAATTAATAACACATATTGCTGTACACTTTTCCCTCCTTTACTACACTTTTAAGGATTCTTAATTTAAATTTTATTATAAAATAGTCAGGAAGGAATCTGTTGGTCTAACAAGACAAAAGTGAAAGGACAATGAGAGAAGACTCTTTTTCTCTAACTCTGAGGTTCTAGCTCTGAGGACACATCTAGACAACACTCCCTAATATGTGTGCATCTCTCTTTAGAGCACATTATACCTCTCTGGGTTTTCTAGGATTTGTTCTGGCCACTAAGTAGTTTTTTGGTGAGAAATATGTAGGTAGGTAAGAGTAACAAAAACGCATCTTTTTTTCCGCATCACTGCCCTGGTGGGAGTAGGAAGCCCAGTCTTTCTCCTGGAGAGCTGCTGCTGGATTTGAACTGTCAACCCTGTGGGCCACAGTCATGCACACAACCACTGCGACACCAAGGCTCAGCTCAAAAATGGATTTTAGAATGATTTAAGGCAATGGATGGGGACAGGGCTTTTCAGGTTGCAGAACAAGTACCTTTCAGTTGTTGGCACTGATAATTTTATTCCTTTTGATTACAGGTGGAAGATAACACACTGCTATTTAACCTGGATGCCATGCATAGGACTCTACTCAATTGCAGTGTTTTGTTTTGTTTGTTTTATAATCTGTCCTTAAAATGGAGGTCACAGGCAGCTTTTTAAACTCACAGTGCTAGTATTCCAGGAGATACTATTTTATCTGTCTTCACAAGGAGACTTCGTAGGGTTGATCACTATGCCTACGCTTATCATCTTGGTCCAAGCCATATTCTTTTTCCCTTACTACTTGTGAGGTAGCACTGAACGATAATACTATAAGTGGCATGCAAGTTAAAATTATTACTATCTCTTGCAAGGTTGACCTAGTTTATATGTGCCTATTCTTGATGGTAGCTATGCAAATAAGTTTGGTGTCTATATGTGAACGAATGTGGCCCGAAGTCTAATTCTGTTCTTGTATTGTTATACATCTCCTATATTAAATACTGGCTACAAGGATTTCTGGCTACAAGGATGTGCAGACTCTATCTTGTTGGCATAGTAAAAATAAAGTCTAAAATTTTGTTGTTAGAGGGGCACTTTGGGCAAAGATTTTAAGTAGTCCTAAGGTTCTCCCATATTTCAGTCAATCTGTCTGCTATTTATCCCATGGTGATTGATACTCTGGACAGCTTCCATTTAACTATAACGAGGGATTAAATTTCTTCACAAGGACCCACCCCCATAATGAGTGCTGAGATCTCTTTCAAACAACAAGCTTGGGGACTTAGCAATGCAGGCCCTGATGGGCTCTTGAACTTAAAGATCAAGCATCGCTGTAGTGTCCACAAGTTGGTCATAACTTTTCTGGTACCACCCACTTAAATCTGAAGGAAAGGTTTCGTACACTGTTACAGAACATCTATTTTCACTGAAAGGCAAGCAAGGATATTGTTTTAACAACTGTGTGTGAAACAAATAATCACTTAACTAGACTCTAGTTGAAATTAAAACAAGGTACTACCAGAGACAATCAAGTTACTTGGGGGACTCCATAATTTAATCTTAATTGCAAGAAATGAAAGCTTATAAAAGTTTAAAATAGGAGGGCGAATTAAGGGATAGTTTAAAATTAGACTTGTGTGATGAATTTAACTTTACAGTTCCAACAAAAGCATTCTTAATCTAAGTGTCTATCCTTGTAAAAAGCAAAAAGCAATGACAGTGAACATAATTTTTTATTAAAAACTATAATAAGTAGCACATGTGGGGATAATCAAATTGACGTTGCATGTGAGTCACCCATTAGAAAAGAGGTTAATTAATCCGTCATTTATTGAGGAGGGCCTGTAAATTCCAGGTTCAGTCTTCTAGCTGGTTTGACAACCAAGTCAAGAAAATTAGCTTTCTCTAGGTGAGGAAAAAC
>PVJH01031256.1:0-23923 GCA_004026705.1 Nesogale talazaci
TCACAATACTTTCCTTCTGTTTGAATCCTTGGTACAAGCTTCTCTTTTTCCCCTTTCCCCTATGTATTCTTAATCAGAACAACAACACATAAATGAAACTTTAGAACATGCAAAACCCAAATATGTCATAAAATGATCCTCTTTTTAACCTTCTCTAAGAAATACTTCCTAACTATACCCGAAAGAAACCTATAGGAACCTTCAGAATTTATAAAGTATGACATGAAATATTTCATGGAAGATTAATCTTACTACATACTTGTATTTTGAATAGAACATTGTTTTGTGAAACCAAGACTCAGATATTTCCTCTTAAATGTAACATGGTTGGGGAACTTCAGGAAACAAGATAGCATAGAAAATGTATACAGACACAAAATCCAGCAAACAATAGGAATGTGTCTGTGTGGACAGTTAATAAGGTGGTAGAAACAAACTATGAGCATGGGAGAAAGAAAAAGAAGGGCCGCAGATACCATGATAGAAGCAGAGAGAAGTTAGCATACCACAAAGTATATTAAAATCATCTGCTTGCTTCTTCCATGTGCAAATGTACAGAAAGGAAGGTCGTTTATATCAAATTTTAAAGGTACAGAGTCAAATCTGTACCTCAATGTAAATTTGTTTAATTTAGAAAAGGAAGGATGCTAATAAGCTACGAAGAATTAGAACTATTCCAATAGAAACAAGTTGAGCTGTACATGTCATTCTCTTCTTTCTCTTCCCTATGGTTGATCCTATTTGTCTATTTTCCTCTTAAACTTTTGGTTGTTAAAGAATGGATTTATTGGGACTGAGCCCTGGTGGCGTAGTGGTTGTGCGTGGGACTGCGGCCCACTGGGATGGAGGTTCAATTCCAGCAGTGAGGATAGGCCTCCTACTCCCACCGCCGGAGAGCAGTGATGCCCCCCCCCCCAAAAAAAAGAATGGATTTATTTTTGAACATTGAGATCACCAAAATGGGAAAAACACAATACAGGGTATATGCAAGACCATCCATTGGGGTGACAAGACAACATTTAAATTTCCATTTCCATCTCTTTTTTTGTTTAGTAGAAATGAATGCCATTTTGAACCCTGGTGTTGTTGTGGGTTACAGGTTGGGTTCCGAACCTCAAAGTCAGCAGTTGGAACCCACCCATCACTCCAAGGGAGGAAATGAGGTTTATACATCTGAAAAGATTTAACGCCTTGGAGATCAGAAGGAGCATTTCTGTAGTGTCCTCGGGGTGTCTGTGAGTCAGAACTGACGAGTCACAGGTAGAGGGTTAGGTAGTCCTGGTATAGTCAATATTCTTTACCAGCACAAGAAATCAAAGACATCAGTTTTTCTTTGACCTTCTTCCTTATCCATTATCCAAATTTCACAAGCATAGGAACGGATTGAGCTGGGAAAAAGTGGGGGTTCCACTCTCCCAAAGAGGTAGAGGTACTTTACAACTAATTGCTTTAAACTATAGTTGATAATGTGTCCAGTTTTGTGAAATCTATTATTTACTAGTTTAAATTAACTACAGCCTTGAGTATGGCTTATATATCACTAGGAAAAAAAACCCCAAATCCCCAAAACTGGACCATCACAAAGACAGTATTGAAGTTATCAAGGATTTCACTTCATTTGGATCCATAACTCAACATCTATGGATGGAGAAATATACAGTAAGAGAGATCAATCAAGAAACCAAACAATGTATTACATTGGGAAATCAGCAAAGGCCTGCTTAAAGTGTTCAATAGCAAAAATGTCACTTGATCCAAGCCTTCTAATATTTTCTTTTTGTTGTTTTGTTGTTTTTTTGGGGGGCATCACTGCCCGCTGGTGGTGGGAGTAGGAGGCCCAGCCATGCTGCTGGATTTGAACCTCCAACCCAGTGGGCCACAGTCCCATGCACAACCACTACGCCACTGGAGCTAAGGCCCCAACTTCTAATATTTTCAATAGCGGCTATGTACATGGGAAAGGTGGACAATGAATAAGGAAAGTCAAAAGAGTAATTGATATATTTGAATGACGGTGTTGGCAAAGAAGAGTGAAAAAATTATGGACTCCCAGAAGAACAAACAATCTGTCTTGGAAGAAGTACAGCCAAAATGCTCTTTAGAATTGAGGATGTTGAGACTTCGTCTCACACAGACAATTTGCACATTATCAGAAGAGACCAATCCCTAGAGAAGGACATCATGATTGTTAAAATAGAAAGGGAAAAATCATTGACAAAATGGATTGATGCTGTGTCATAAGCAATGGTCTTTAAAATACTAAGGATTGTGAGGATGAGGCGGGATGGAACAGAGCTTCATTTGGTTGCGATCAAGGCAGTTATGAGTCAGAACCACTTCCACAGCATCTAACAAGAACAACAATGTTCATTGAATTTAATTAAATAAGCCTTTGCGAAATAGATAGCCTGTAGCATGAAATAGATAACCAGTGGGGAACAGAATCGGGAAGAGAATATATTTGGACAAACTCTGTTTATACATTCAGGGGTCTGGGAGATTGGGGCTCCCGAGGAGGGAGTCCTTTGTGTCCGTGGGTTGGAAGTGCATCCCAGTCACATGCTCCTAAGTGAAAGTTAGTCCCTGTGATGTCCGCCCACAGCAATGCCAACTGAAAGGTGCTGCTTGCGAGCACATGGTTGGTACGATATATTCTTGAAGGTGGTTAATTGCTTCAAGGCTATTTGCTTGTAGTTTGTCTGCCCTCCAGAGCAAATCAGACCCTGAAAGGTAACTAGAATAGTGATAAGTGTGTGTGTGTGTGTGTTCTACCAAATGCCCATGCTAAACAAAAATTATCTGTCCATGCCAAAATAAAGGGTTTGGAAAGAAATCAGACACACTAATTAGACACTTATGGGAACATCCACCCTGGGCATGCTCAGACTCAGGCTACCTAGGTGTAGGTGAAGCTAAACCTGGGTCCAAACACAATGCAGGGCACCAGTGACATGACATCGCACAGGTGTACCTAAACTCAGCCAATAATGCCAGCCAAGACTCTCAACCATGCCTCCACAGCTAGTGGGATAGAAAGGGATAAAAGTAGGCCACAGGCAGGTTGCTCTTCTCTTTCAGGGGCACATTGCACATGGTGTAGGTATCTCTCCCTCTTGAGTGGGACAGATAAGCACCTCTGGGGGCCGCATTCTCTCTTGGTCTCTGGTATTTTCCTACTCTTTGTTCCATGTGCATAATTTTGTGCTCTTGTCCCGATCATTCTTTTTGTGGTTTTTTTTTTTGTGTGTGTGTGTGTGCTCATTTGAAGTGGTCATCTTCAGTCGTAAACTCACGTGGTCCCCGCACGGCCTGTAGGCTTTCCAGAAATAGTGTGTACCTGTTGAGAATGTAATCCCTGAAACCTCCCTTTCCGTCATTAAAAATTATTTGGGGGCTGAGCCCCGGTGGCGTAGTGGTTGTGCGCAGGACTGCGGCCCACTGGGACGGAGGTTCAATTCCAGCAGTGGGGCTGGGCCTCCTACTCCCACCACCGGAGAGCAGTGATGCCCCCCTCCCCCCCAAAAAAATTATTTGGAATTACAAAAGTGCTTCTGCCACATGAATTCTTTGAGCTTTGCCAAACAAGAACCGAGGTTAAGGACTCCAGAAACCTAATAGCCCTATCATCTGTCGCACCCTAAGTAGGACCTACTCCCTTCTGATATGGCTCCAGATTGTTCCCCTGAGGAAGAGCTCAGACGACACCCAAGGTCAAGGCTCTGAGGACACCCAAGGTCAAGTCAGTTCAGACAGGTCCAAGATTAGGTTGCCATCTTAACTCTGGAGCCCACCCATCTTGTTAAGTATGTGCCTTCCTGTCACATGTACGCCTCTAGCACCTCCCCTTCCTACTGCATGTATACCCCTAGCTCATCCCCCTCCTGTTACATGTATGTCTTTAATACAACCCCTTCCTATTAAGCAGGTGCTTATCTGGCTTGCATGCCTGTGCTTAGGTAAGGCTGTGAGAAAATACATCACTCCCTCATTCTGATTCTCGCCTACATCTGAAGAGGTGAGCCCTTGCGGGCCTTGTCTCATGTCGGTTTAAATTGCCGCTCAGTTACACAACCACCCCCTTAGAGCCCATCTGGATATGGGCCTGCACCTGGCCATAAATAAAAATCAGACTCAGGACCTCAAGTCTATTTCAACTCACAGAGCAGAACAGAGTAGGACAGACTGTCTGTGGGTTTCTGAGACTAGGCATGAAGGTAGTTTCATAGTGCAAAACGTTTTACAAAGAAGCTGCTGAGTAAGATAAAACCAATTATGCAAGAAAAAGTGAACCAGAAGAAAAAAGCGCTATGAACTCCATGTCAGCAACACATTAAAAGGGGAACATGGAGTCTTTTTAACAACTGCTACTGACAAAATTAGCTATCCATTTGAAGGAAAATGAAACAGGATCATATCTCAGAACACATAGAAAAACAAACTCAAGGTGGAAAAAAAGATGGAGCAAAGACCTAAGTGCAAAACCTAGAACTGCCATTACCCATCTGACATAAAAAAAAGTAGAACTTCAAAGATTGCCAATAAAAAAATAGAGACAAGCATAGCATCCCTATTACACAGCATAAATGTACTATGAAACATAACTGAAAAGACACAAATGGTAGAAGACAAAGATAACCTCCAAAGAATGCTTTGTGAATCAGAAGATTTCATCAAAGAAGTATAAAGAGAACCCACGGACTAGGTGGGTGAGATTTTTGGTAATGGCAAGTCAGACAAGAGATGAATCCCTAGAGTTTATAGTGCATTAGCACTTCAACAGGAAAACGACAAATAATCTGTTTTAAAGGGACAGAAGACATAACCAGACACTTCACTATGGAAGACACTCAAGCACCCGACTAATAATACATGAAGAAATACTCGTGATCATTAGCTATTAAACCAAACTCACTGCCATCAAGTCAAGTCTGGGATTGGAAAGATGCAAATCAAAACAGCTTTAATGGCAAATTTAAAACCACAACAAAATGCTGATGAAGGTGGGGAGAGACTGGAACCCTCACTGTTGGTAGGGCTGTAAGTGGGGCAACCACTGTAGAAAACTGTATGGGTCTTCCTTAAAACATTGGAAATCGGGACTGAGTCTTGGTGGCGTCGTGGTTGTGTGCGGGGCTGCAGCCCACAGGGTTGGGAGTTCATATCCAGCAGCAGCTCTCCAGGAGCAAGACTGGGCTTCCTACTCCCACGAGGGGGCAGTGATGCCCACACACACAAAAACATTGGAAATTGAATAGCATCTGACTCAGAAATCCCTCAAAATATCTTGGTGCTGTTGTTTGGTGCCGTTAAGTAGATACAGCCCTGTGCATAACAAAACAAAACAATGCACCATCCTCACAACTGTCCCCACGCCTAAGCCCACTGATGCAGCCACCGTGTCAGTCTATGTCATAAACAGTCTTCCTCGTTCTTGCCGCCCCTCCACTTTACCAAACATGATGTCCTTCGCCCAGTTTGGTCTAGCCTTCCAACATGTCCAAAGTATGTGGTCATCCTTGCCTCTAATGTACACTTTGACCTTACTTCTTTTTTGTTATTTTGTTTTGTTTTTTGGGGGGCATCCCTGCCCTCTGGTGGTCGTGGGAGCTACCCAGCCTTGCTCCTGGAGAGCCACTGCTGGATTTGAACTGCCAAGCCCATGGGCCGCAGTCCTATACTCAACTACTACGCCACCAGAGCTCAGCCTGACCTTATTTCTTTCAGATCTACTCAACCTTTCAGCAACCCATGGTAGTTTCAATATCCTGTTGTGTCAGTCATGTACTCATGTGGCAATTTCATGATTGGAAATGGAGGGGTGGAGTCTAGCCTGTCAATCTATGAGACAGACCTCTGTGTGGCCATGGCTTTCTCCTGAGAATTCTGGGAAGTCTCATGGTATTTCCCAATTGGAGAAGAGAGACTTGAATCTTGGAAAAGAACTACTGACATATGAAATGAGAGCCTGTTGATCAATCCTGATTCCTGGAGACTGGAGGAGCTGGAGGAGAAGCCACATGGGTTTGCCCTGATGGAACCCGACCTCTGGGGCCAGAGAAATCACAGAGAGACCCATGCCAGCACCGGGATGCTTCTACCCCAGCTGGATACACAAGACTCTGCGCCCACTGGCCTGTGATTGTCCTGGTGTCATTGCATGTGCTTTGTAAGTTGGAAGGAGACTTTTATGGACTGGTATCGGACATATGAGCTAATATCGGACTTATGACCTTGGATTGGACTGGACTGGGATGTTTTCTCAATGTTTCATTCCTCTGGTATATAAACCATTCCCTTATATCTAAATGTGTGTTTATGAATTTGTTTCTCTAGTCTACCTGAACTAACACACCTGTGCAGCACCACAATTCAAATGCATTTACTCTTGTATGGTATTCCTTATTCAATGTGCCATATAAGGGAGCAGAGAAACACATATCCATCCGTGTTTCATTATGCTATACACAGGGTTGGTATAAACACTGGGACCAAATCAACGGACTCTAACAACATCAGTAGATGAATAGCTAGGCATAAAGGCTGAACAGGTAAGAGAAGGGAAAGTGAGGGGATGTTTATATATGTATATTTACCTTGGCTATAAACATATTCACAAATGTGGTGGAACATACAGGGGGAAGAGTTGTGAAAACTTCTTAGATTTAACCAAACACTCAAGGAAATGAGTTGATGAGCCTGGGACGCAGGACTTTGTCTTGGGGAAACACCAAGGTCAATTGGCATAACATAATCCACAATGATAAGATTCCATATCCTACTTTTGTGAGTAACACGGGAGCTCTTACAAACTTGTGAGTGATCATATAACTACTGTCTGATCTCTCCCTGTCTGGAACAAAGAGTGAAAAAAAATCAAAGACACATGGAAACAATGACCCTAGTGGACAAATGGACCATTTCATCAATCTTCAAGGCTCTGAGATCAAAAGAACTAGATACTGCCCAGATATCGTGACCAAAGTGCTCCACAAGGGATTGCAGTAGAAAATCCTAGACAAAGTGGGAGGAAAATGTGGAGCAAAAGCCAAAATTGTCAAATACACAAGGTTTATAGGTCAGATGGAGCCTGATGGAACCCCCAACATGATAGCCTATATCTGTCCTTCAGTCTGGAAATGAACTTACTCAAGTGGCCCAAGTATCACGTCAATGAGGTACACCCTTCTTAAAATAACCAACCTTTGACATAAAAATGGCAGTATTAATAAATGCGAGAATGGGGAGGGAGCACTAAACACAGTGATGATGTATATACAACTCTTTTTTAAAGCGATTTAATCATAGAAATGTGTGATAAATGAATAGTATATCAATAAAAGCATATAAAAAAGAAAGAAAAAGAAAGCAACCAAATTTGACCAATGGTCCCCATGGGTAAAGAAGAAAGCGTTAATACTTAGAGAGCATTGAGTTTATGTTAATGGTGGAATGAATTGAAAATGGATCTCAATAATGGTTGTGCAACATGAAGAGCATAATCAATAGCACTGAATTATATATGTAGAAGTCGTGGAATTTGTAACATATATTTTTTCCACAATTAGAAAAATAATTACATGAATAACAATGAGTACAAAGAAAAAGAATATATTTTATAATTGAATGTGGTGATAATTGCACAACTCTTCTTCATATTATTAAATTGTATGACATGTGGAGAAAGTGCTAATAAAACAGTTTTTTAACAAGGTTCAGGAGGATTAGGAAAGGAGGAATGGAAATAACAAAGAGAGAAAGTAGGATAAGTGATGATAAATTGTGGATGTCAGAAACAATGAGAGGAACAATGTGTATTATTTGTTGAATGGAAAACTACAAACATCTTTGTAAACTTTCACCCAATTCATAACAAAAAGTTATTTTTAAAAATAGGTTTGCCGTTGAGAGTGGAAATTTTGAGGTGAGTCTTTGTTTATGTCAACATCAATCTAAGAATATGGCTTGTGTTTTGATGAAGTGGTTTGGTATTGTTTTGTCCAGAAAATCAGCTTCAGAAACTCGGAGAGTAGATTTATTTACCCAATAGAAATGGCATTTACTTTTCCTGAGTTTTTATCCAAAGATTCTACTGAGAAGAGGAGTTATATGTGAAAATATTACCTTACACATAAAAAGTAATTTGTTTGTGGTATGAAATGATTATATGTTAAGAATATAGATAGTACCTTTTTCTCCAGAGTGCTAACTTATTAACTGTCACATACTGCATTAGATTGAATTACCTTATCAGAAACCACCTAAAACAGGGCTTTGTGATTTTTTTAAAAGGGAGGGAGACATCCTTGTCTCAAGGTCGGCATATTTTTCAATTTAATCATATACTTCAGAAAATGAAGTGTTTTGAAATATAGCCCTCAAATTGTAACGACAAGAGTTTTGTTTATTCTTTTGCTGTCTGCCGTGCACGGACTTTTACTTAATAGGTATCGGGATCCGCGGTAAGAACGTTCGCAAGCACAAATCACAACTATATATATAATATAAGGAAATATATTTTATTTAGAGAAATGAATATAAGATAGAGAAACAAAGTAAGTATAATAGGATAAGCAACAACATTACCACTAGGCGTTCAGTCTTACAGCAGGAGTAAAACGGGAGCCTCATCACCTTTCACACCACATCGCCAAGAGTTCATTCATCAAGCTGCATGGCATGTAGCTTCTGCTGCTTTCTATCAGGAATGGGCGGTCTTTTTTTTAATCGGTGTTCAGACAAAGGTGGCTATTTGCCCAGGTCTTTTTTCATTTTTTTTTCATTTTTTCATTGCTTTTTCTTTTTTTATCTGGTGCTTACATAACTATTCCCAGACTTTGGCCAAAGGCCCAGGACAGCATATGTGCCGCCAGTGTTCCTTGGGTATTTCAATAACATCCTCCTATTTTGTCCCAGGACACTGGCCAGGTGCCCAAGAACAAAGAAAGGGGAAACCTTAGGTCATCCTGCCTTTTTGTAAAGGCTAAAGCCTTAACCCAAAGCTTCCCATAACTTTTCTCCATACATATGTCAAAACTAACTGAAAAGAGTTTTGGTAATTGCTAAAGACGTATGCTTCCGCAAAGTCGGTGTTACAAAATGAGAACACGGTGTACATCTGAGATTCAGAACATTTGTAAAAGCCAGATCCTTTCATTTTGTGTTTACACTTATGGAGTCATTCTTTTTTTTTTCCAGAATAATTCTTTGAAATGTGCCTCACAGTATTCTTCAAAGCAAAACGTGATTAGAAAGAAGTAAGTTCCTTTTAGATATTTTTTTGCTTTCAGATTTTTTTAAACACCATTTTTGGTATTTATAAATTATTAATTAAAAACCATTTTAAGTAAAGCATTTAGTATATCTTAAAAATGTTTCACTTACTCTTATTTTACTCAACTCCCAAACTGGAAGAATAACAGTCTTTAATGTGTTTTTCTACTAATTTGTTCAACATATTTCTATTGCATTAGTCAAAATGCATCAGTCAGAAATCTCCGTGTAAAATAGAAAACTAAAATTTATTTTGCATTATACATGTAAATAAACACATAAATGACTGTTTTGTGATGAATTCTCTTCGTGAGCTTCGTGAGCTGTAAATACATATATGTTCACCATTATCACTATCAAATTACTATTATATTAAGTAGTCATTATTTTCTGACCCTAACATATTCGTGGAAAATGTTAACTATCCAGGGACACAGTGCAGAAGGCCAAGGCTGTGGTTCACAGTAACCATAGCAATAACTGTCCTAAAGACAGATAGTGCGTGTGCCAGCATGGATGGGATCAGGTGGGATGTACCAGGTTCGCAAGCAGTGCTAGCACCTGGACCAGAGAATACCACATGACGATAATATAGACAAGGTAGTCTGAGAATTTTAATACAAATATCAAGCGCCATGCCAAACCCATTACCATGAAGTCTGTTCTCGCTCATAGCAACTTCGTGGGACGGTGGGGAGCTGTCTCGTAGATCCTTATGGAGACAGACTGCTGTCTTTCTCCCAGAGTCCCAGTGGGCTCACACCTTTAACTTATCAGTCCAGCATCGTGTCATTGGGCCCCCTACTACAAATAGAAGGGTTTAAAATGATCTCTTTCTTTTTGTTTGTTTTTTGGGGGCATCACTGCCCTCTGGTGGTCGTGGGAGCTACCCAGTCTTGCTGCTGCTGGGATTTGAACCGCCAAGCCAGTGGGCCGCAGTCCCACACTCAACTACTATGCCATGGGGGCTCAGCCCTCTCTCTTTCTATGGAAGCATAATTAGAACCTAAAACTATATTAGCTCTACTCTCTGATTAATAAGGTGAAGATTTAATTAAAGTATTCATTTCATAATCTAGCAGCTATAAATGTTCCCTTATGTTTGAACTGGGAGTATAGATACTTATAATTTTAATATGTCAATTTCTATCTTTAAAAGTAATCTTACAAAGTAAAGTATAATTGTATCCTTAAGAAAAAAAGAAGAGATCTGCCGGGCTGGTCTTAATCCCAGCTACATGGACACCCCATCCCCCCCACCCCACCAGAAGAATGTATTTCAGAGGACCGACTGCTATGAAGCTTCAGCTCAGGGAGTGGAGCGGATCTGATCAGAGCACGGGGGAGCAAACATACAGGGAAGGAGAGAGAGAGGAACATACTCTGGCGCACCAAGCCCCGAGGGCAATATTCCTGCTCAGAGCAGCCAATGCACACAGAGGCTCAGAGGCTCAGCCCCACCATGATACACAACACCCCTCACTGACCCATTGTGCTACAGGGACTACACTGTAGACACAGTGCGGGAACTGTGTCCGAGCTGACCCCATCACACTGGGGGAGCAAAGCAATGAAGTCCCTGGGGAATAGGCAAAATAGACTTTGGGACCAGGGTGTGGCACCCCACCAGCCTGGACCAGAATACATCCCTAAAGATCATCAAACAGACCTGGAACACAACCACTACGCCACCTGGGTTCAGCGCCCCCCTTTCTACTTTATCATGCAAGATTTTGGTTTCCCCCCATGGACTGGTCTCCACTGAGAATGTGCAGTGAAGTGAAGTCTTCCCATCCTCCCCGCTAAGGTGTATTCGGGTTGTATTTCTTTTTTGTTGTGGTTTTGTTTTTGGGCATCACTGCCCTCTGGTGGTGAAGCCACAGCTGGAAGCAGTCCCCCACACAACTACTATGCCACCGGGGCTCAGCCCTCGGGTTGTATTTCATCCAAGGCAGATTTGTTTCTTCTTCCGGAAGTCCATGGTGCTTTCAATGTTCTTCACCAACATCATAATTCAGAATCATCAATTTTTCTGTGGTCTTACTTATTGGTGGTTCAACTTTCACATGCATATGAGTCAATGTAAAATATCATGGCTTGAGACTGGTTGCATTTTAGTCTTCAAAGTGACATTTTTGCTCTTTAATACTTTAAACAGGTCTTGTGCAACTGATGTTCCTTGTGTAATAAGTCATTTGATTTCCTGACTGCTGCTTCCAATTGATTTCTTTTTATCTCCTTTTTAGCTTTGGGGTGTGAGCTAGATGAAAGTTTATAAAACAGACCATCAGTTTTATATTCAACTTGTGGCGGTCATGTACTTGATGTCAATTTCATGATTGGGAGTATAGGGGAAGACTCTAGCCTGTCATTCTGGAGATAGCCAATGAGGCCTCTGTGTGGGCATGGCTTTCTCTAAGAATTCTGAGAAGTCTCGCAATATTTCCCTCATGGAGATGAGAGACCATCTTCCTAGTTCTGGGGAGTCACTCAGCCGATAAGACAAGATGGCAGCGTCTGAGGAAATGGAGGAACTGGAAGAGAAGCCACATGGGCTTGCCACATGGAACCAGACCTCTGGGGTTAAAGAAGCCACAGAGAGACCCCTGCCAGTGCTGAGAAGTTCCCACTGCCAATGGATACTGCTGATGGGTCCTGAACCCTGGAAATGAGGAGCCATGGGGAGACCCCTGCCAGCACTGGGACGCTTCTACTGCACGTGCTTTGTGAGTTGGAAGGCGACTTTATAGACTGGTATCGGACATATGGGCTAATATCAAACTTAAGACTTTGGACTGGACTGGGTTGGGATGCTTTCTCAATGTTCCATTCCTCTTGTATATAAACCTTTCCCTTAAAACCATATGTGTGTTTGTGAATTTGTTTCTTTAGTCTACCCGGACTGACACACAACTGTTCACACACTTTGTTTCAATTCTGTTGCAATCCTCTCATTTATCCACTTCCTTCCTGTGTTTCCTTTGTCCAGTTTTCCTTTTATCTGCTGTGTATTTTGTCCTTGGGTTTCTGGTGGCATGGTGTTACCTGTTGGGCTACTGACCACAAGACTAGCAGTTTGATACTGTCAACCATTCCAAAAGAGAGAGAAGGCTGCCGCTCCTGTGGAGTTAGTCTCAAACCCCCCCAGGGGCAGTTTTACCGTAATGAGTCAGAATTGAGTTGGTGGCAACGAGTTTGGCTTTTTGGTACTTTGTTCTTGGATAAATGTAGCCCTTTGATTTTATCTATTTTTTAAAAATCATTTTATTGGGAGCTCAAAGAAGTCTAATAAAAATTCACCCATCCATCGTGTCAAGCACATTTGTATATTTGTTGCCATCATCATTCTCAAAACATTTTCTTTCTACTTGAAAGAAAGTATTCTGGGTATTAGCTCCTCATTTTCCCCCTCCCTCCCTCTTGAACCCTTGATAATTTATAAATTATTATTTTCCATGTCTTACACTGTCTGAGTCTCCTTTCACCCACTTTTCTCTTGTCTGTCTCCCAGGAAGGGGGTTGTAGGTAGATCATTGTGATCTGTTCCCCCTTTCTCCTTCACTCATGGTATCTCTACTCTCTTTATTGGTTATCTGGGAGGTTTATCTGTCCTGGATTCCCTGTGTTTCCAGCTCATCTTTACCTGTGTACATCCTCTTGTCTAGCTGGATTTGTAAGGTTGAATTGGGGTCAGGGTCACGATGGGGCAGAGGTTCAAGCGGGGCGGGGGGGGGGAGAAGGAAGCATTAAAGAATTAGAGGAAAGTTGTATGTTTCATCAATGTTCTACCGCACCCCAACTGACTCACCTCCTCCCCAGCCCTTTGATTTTACACTGTTGACTTTCTGACATAGTAGTACACCCAGTTCCAGACCTGCAGGGAGATAAATGGCCATAGTATGGGCAGGTCCATCAGGTTCTATGTCGCTGGTAAACCAGATGTCTTTTATGATTTTTTTGTCTTTTATGATTTTTAATTCTGTTCTATATTTTTCTCTCACTCTATCCAAGAACTCCTATGTGTTCATTTCAGAGCAATTGGTAATGACACCCAGGCAAAAATCTAATTCTTCTGGTCTCTGGGTTCTGGAGATGGATGCTTATGTGGTCAATTCGTCTACTGGACCACATGGCTTCATATGCCATGAATGGCTTCATTTCTCCATTCTTCTTTCCTCTGAGCGGGGAGAGAGCAAGAATTGCAACTTGATTGGCTGCTCATGGGTTTCTATAACTCAGTCACTAGTCACCAAATGAGGACATGGACCGTTGTCTTGATGAACTATGTTATCATAATCAACTTTGGCGTCCCAAGACTATGGTGCTGATCTCCCAGGTCCGTCAAGTTGTTCCTGCAAGATGTTTGACACTTGTCTATAGTGTTTTTCATAACATGGTCCCTTGTATGCTATACTACATTTATGAATGTATTTGCAGCAAAGGTAAATACAGATATCCAAATATCCTGTAAAATTTATACATATTCATAGATACACGCTCTCTCTCCCATACCAGCTCACCCTGTGTATCTATTCAAGCATTTACTTGGAGATCAGCACTCTTGCATGATTGTGTGTGTAACAGTATTTGGCTCTGTGGCCTTTAATTCCTTTAACCCTCACGATTTCTGTTTGATTTCTTGACAGCTGCTTCCATGAGCCGGGGTTGAGAATTCAAGCGAGATAAAAATCTTGACGAGTTCACATTTTCTCCGATGACCATGATGTGACAATTTTTGTTCTCTGTGCATTGAGCTGCAGGCCACAATGAAGGCTGTAGCAACAGCAATTCCTTCCAGTCCTCTTCACTCTTAGTAAGCAAGTTTGTATCATCTTTGAAAGTCTCTTAAATGTCACTTTCCTATCCTGTGTGCGCCTTCCTTCTCTCAAATCGTCTTGGTTTTCATCGTGGTCAAGCTAAGTAATGTCACCCAATGCATGCCTTGATCTATGCCTTTTAGATCTGTGTACGTGCACTTACCAGATGTGCTATATAGCTCTTTGCTCCTTCTTCCGCACCACCTCCCTCCCCACTGGCCTTTACATTCAATACAGTTATTCTGGCTGAGGGCTAAGAAGGCCATAATAAAGGGTAGAATTTCAAACAATGACAAAATCTGAAACATGAAAGTGACTTGTACCTGCAGCCTCTTCTAAAAATACCGTGGATTCCTGGGCAGCTGGGCTACGTGAGAGGAGAGGTGACCTGAATATATTAACAATGGAATGGCACATTCTGGGCCTGCAGACCAGCAGGAGGCAGTCTCTTTTGTGGCCCATGGTCCCCTTATGGTACAGCAGATGCTGAGGGGTCTGTCTGCTAAGCCAGGAATCACATAAACTTGGCTGCAGGGACACAAGCGTTCCAGAACTCAACATCTAGAAAGCACTGGACATTTCAGGCTATTTCTCTCTAATTCTCCACATCCCTTTCCACTCCTGTCTCTTTTTTAAGGCCAAAAAATTCCTGCCACAGATTCTCCAATCCTTCAGTATGATCATTGTGTATGCTTCATGATGCATCTCACTTTTGTCTTGCTTTTCTCTTGTCTTTAGCTCAACTCCTTGAAAATTAGATGACGGAGGCGGTCATGTGCTTATGTCAATTTCATGATTGATATGTAGGAGTGGAGTCTAGCCTGTTAATCTGGAGATAGCCATTGAGTAGCCAATGAGGTCTCCGTGTGGGCATAGCTTTCTCCTGAGACTTCTGGGAAATCTCGTGCTATTTCCCTCGTGAAGATGAGAAGCTATCTTCCCAGTTGTGGAGAGTGAGTCTCAGAGATGATGAATCACGGACAAGACAAGATGGCAGCGTCTGAGGAGCCGGAGAAGAAGCCACACAGCTTTGCCCTATTGGAACCAGACCTCTGAAGCTAGAGAGGCCATGTGGGGACCCCTGCCAGCGATGAGTTGCTTCTGCCACCACTGGATGCTGTTGATGGACCCTGAGCCCTGGAAGCGAGGAGCCATGGCGAGACCCCTGCCAGCGCCGGGATTCTACACCCACTGACCTGTGACTTCGTGAGTCGGAAGGAGACATTATAGACTGGTATTGGGCATATGGGCTAATACTGGACTTATGACTTTGAACTGGATTGGGTTGGGATGCTTTCTCAGTGCTTCATTCCTTTTGTATATAAACCATTCCT
Organism: Nesogale talazaci; assembly: GCA_004026705.1. Lineage (NCBI taxonomy): Eukaryota > Metazoa > Chordata > Mammalia > Afrosoricida > Tenrecidae > Nesogale > Nesogale talazaci. The sequence continues at coordinate 15,422 of PVJH01031256.1, forward strand.
TTATATCCATATGCATTCTATGAGTTTGTTTCTTTAGTCTACCCGGATCAACACAATGACATTTTCAACTTTTCTGATTCCTGCCCAGCTGTCCATCCCATCATGGGCCCAGATGTCCACCAAAATTAAAAAAATAAAAAGAAGAGGTTTTGTTCCCTTTTGTCTGATCTTAGTTTCCCTTAGGACTACTCACTGCATATCATACATTCTGACTTATTTTAGGGTTCTATGCATACACCACAATGCAGTGACTATGTGGTCATTTATGCATTAACAAGGAGTAATATGATCATAAGTTCATGTGTGTGGGAGACTAGATGTATACATTAAGAAAGCATCCCAACCCAGTGCTGTCCAAGCCCATAAGCTCAACATTAGCCTATATGTCCAACACTAATCTACAAAGTTCTCTTTAATCTCACAAAAAACACACAATGATGCTGACTGCATGAGGAAAGCCAAATCAGTGAGCATGCAAGCATCTCCATGCTGACAGAGGTCTCCACAGGGCTGGTCCAGCACTTAGGGCTGCATCAAGGTAGGTCCAAGCGACTTCTCCTTGGGGATGTCTTGCAGGAAGTGAGCCTTGCCAGCTATAGCAGGGAACTGGCTAAGGCAGCTGCACTCTGGTCTGACCATCAGAGCGCAAGAGATGCAAGAACCAGAAAGGTGAAGTTCACAGAGCCGTTTATCTCTCCACTCTTCAATTAATCTCACATGTGTTTATCGGCCACGTTGGCACAATAAATCTTTACTATCTCACAGCCTGATACTGGATCTCCTGTATTAGGGTTGGTGTGATCCCTTTAAACTTTGGAATGGAATAAATACTAAGCTTCATAGGTTGGTCAACAAAATCTAGGGATACTGTGACTTTAGTTCAACCAGTTCCAGTCCAAAGGGACCAGATTGACAATCTAATTACATTAAAGGGTATGTGATTGGTTTTAAGCAATTTGACAGTAGTGGCAGTTAAATAATCTGATGTCAATTTGAGACTTAAGAGTGCAGGGGTATACACTTAACCTCCTCCCCGGGAGACAGACAACAGAAAAGAAGGTGAAGGGAGACATCAGTCAGTGTAAGACCAGAAAAAAATATTTATAAATTTTCAAGGGTGGGCTGAGCCCCGGTGGCGTAGTGGTTGTACGCGGGACTGCAGCCCACTGGGACGGAGGTTCAATTCCAGCAGTGTAGCTGGGCCTCCTACTCCCACCACTGGAGAGCAGTGATGCCAAAAAAAAAAAAAATTTCAAGGTTCCTGAGGAAGTGAGTGTGGAGAAGGCGGGGGGTGGGGGGGTGGGGTGGGGTGGGAAATGAGGAACTGATACCAAGGGCTCAAGTAGAAAGAGAATGTTTTTTTAAAATGATGGCAACAAATGTACAAATGTGCTGGCCACAATGGATGTACAAGCCTCGAATAAAATGATTTTAAAGGGCTGAGCCCCGGAGGCATAGTGGTTGTGCGTGGGACTGTGGCCCACTAGGATGGAGGTTCGATTCCAGCAGCAGTTCCACAGGAGCAAAGGCTGGGCCTCCTACTCCCACCACCAGAGGGCAATGATGCCCAAAATACTAAACCCCATCCCCCCAAAAAACAGATTTTTAAAAAGAGAGAGTGAAGGGGTGGAAGGTAGCCTGTCAATCAGGTTGCAGCTTGAGGGCCTCATTTGGAGGTGCCACAGAGATAAATAGCTGACTGGAAGTGGGACACGGAGACAGTCTCTGTAAGACATTCCTGTTGAGAAGATACATGGAGCTTCACTGGAGCCCTGGAGCTGGAGGAGCCATGTGGAGGCATTTGCCAGCACTGAGATGCTTCCACCGCCACTGGATCCACAGGACTTTCCACCCACTGACCTATGATCTTTCCGCATTCGGTGTCATTGCATATGTTGTGTGAGTCTAAAGAAGAATTTATAGATTGATATTGGACATGTGAGTTAATATTGGATTTATGAACTTCACCTGGACTGGCCTGAGATGTTTTCTCAATATTCAACTGCTCTTATGTATACAGCTCTTTCTTATACACATGAGTGCCTATGAATTTGTTTCTCTAGTCTAGCATAACTGTCACGTGCCTTGGAGTTGTTTTGTTCAAGTTCCTTGTTCTTGAGATTCATGGAACTTCTTTTTATAGCTTTTACATGTTTGACATTTTTCAGCTATCATTTTTTCATGTATTTTTTCTGCCCCTTACCCCCTCTGCTCTTCATCAGGAATTCCAATCACACATTTATCTCAGGCCATCTGAAGTGGTCTCATAGCTTCCTGACGCTCTCCTCCTTTATTTTTGTCTGTTTTTCTTTCCTGTGTTCCACTTCAGATCATTTCCTACTGTTACCTCTTCTGGTTCACGAATCTTTCCTTCTGCTGGATCAAACCTGCTTCCGGACTCACACTGTGTGTTTTTAATGTCAGACACTGCAATTTAAATCTAGAACTTTGGTGTATTTTTTATTCTTTAGGTCTCTACTTAACATGCTTTGCATCTTAAAGAGAGACCACCATACCCTCCTGCCTGACACAACGGAAAAATAAATGCTGGAGCGTCTTTGCTCTCCTCTTTTAAGGATCTTCGCCATCCCGCATTGCTGATACAAGATGTCTGAAAACTGTTCTTTCAAACATCGGTTTCTATCTGGCTTCTTGGTTGTTATCAGCCTCGGGGTACACTAGTCTCCGTTACCCCATCTCAACAGAAACACGGTAGTCGCACAGAACGCATTTGAGTGTCAACACGTTCCGAGAGTGGCATGGTATCACAGAAGGAATAAAAAATGCAACCTGAGCTCAGGGCCATGGAGTCCGGGCTGAATCACAGTGACCCACTTGGGGGGTTTCTGGTACCATAACTGTTATTTGGGAGTGGAAAGCCCAGTCTTTCTCCCTCAGAACTGCCGGTGGTTTCAAACCATGTGGATCATAGTCTCATGCATAACCCCTACACCACGCAAAGAATAAAGGAGACCTAGAAGTGTCTTCATTCATTCATTCAACAATGTAAGCACTACGTCGAAGATGACTAGCTGTTCACCAAAATCTTGTCCCTTCCACATCATGGAATTGTCCTTGGGAAGTGTTTGCCTAACTACCTCCCTCACATTTTACACACAGATGTGGCAATAAGTTTCGTTTCCACCAGGGAAATGTGGATGGAAGGGAGTTATGTCACTTCTAGGACAAGGCTTTTACGAAACAGGCAATTTGCTGACCCAAGCCTTAGGGTGATAGAAAATCACTGCCGTTGAGTCAATTCCCACTCGTCATAATCCTACAGGACAGGGTAGAACTGCTTCTCTGGGTTTCTGAGACTAACTGTTTATGGGAGGAGAGTCTCATCTTTCTGCCTTGAGGATAATCAGGTCCCCGGAAATAATGAAGTAAAACTAAAACAGGAGTCTCAGTCCCAGGATCACTGCATGGAAGGCAGCTATTCTCATTGTTGGTAATCTGTAAGGAGCACTTCATTACACATCATACTTTAATGAAACTTATTGCAGAATTTAGCCTTGTTATGCATAAATAATGACATTCAAAGTCAATCCTTTCCCAATTATCTGCTATTATCATGTAGGTGTATAGACCAAGTAACATATTCAAATATTAAACATTTTAAAATGTCGTGGGATCATTTTGCATGAGACACTTTCTTCTTTTTTTTTTTGATTTTTGGGGCATCACTGCTCTCCGGTGGTGGTAGTAGGAGGCCCAGCCCCACTGCTGGAATTGAACCTCCGTCCCAGTGGGCCGCAGTCCCGCGCACAACCACTACGCCACTGGGGCTCAGCCCAAGACACTTTCTAAAATGCAATAAACATCTTTCTTCCTCTCTAAACAGCATGCAGAGAACATACTGCAGCCAGTCTCTGATGAAGAGCATCTGGTATTGTGCTGGTCCATGGCACCGGAACGCCGACATTGTCTGTCTCCAGATGATGTGCTTTTTCTGTCATTTTTCTTTATGTCCTTCTGCTTCATCCATAACCCACTATCACCCCTTTCACGTGCCAATAGCTTACACATTAACATGCGCAGGACCTAATAATAGCTACCATTCACAGCCTACCTTTCCGTTTAAAAGCCTCTTCAGGCCCCAGGAGAACATGTATGCATGAGAGACTCGCTTATGGAACCTGGGCGCTAAGCCATCCAGTAAGAGCCCTGTCTCTACCTTCAGTGTGAAGTACGGAAGCAGTGTGCACCACAAGGAAATCTAGGGTGCCTGAGCATTTACTTGGTTTTGGGAGAAGGTGCCGGTGTTGAAGGAGAACAGCATGGAAGTGGATCATCACCAGTGGTGAGGCCACAGCTCTCTCTAGGTTTGACCTCTGCCTGAGTCAGCAGCTCTCTTCAGGTCTGGCATATTGCTGAACCAGCTGGTGGCCTTTGGACTCTGAGGGTTTTTCTCTCCTCTGACCTCGACTACCTGTCAGAGTGCTGGGACTTAACCTCTGTCCTCCATAAGGGCACCTAGAGACATGAAGCATGCCAGCAGAGCCTGGAGAGTCAGATGGACCCAGAACCCAGGCAAACACAACAAAGGAATCTATGACCACTGTGTTAGTCCGGTATTTGCTCATATGTCTGATACCAGTCTATAATGTCTCCTTTTGACTCACGAAGTCACAGGCCAGTGGCTGCAAAGTCCTGGTGCTGGCAGGAGTCCCCTCATGGTTCCTCGCTTCCAGGACTCAGGGTTCATCAAGAGTATCCAGTGGTGGTAGATGCAACACATCGCTGGCAGGGGTCTCTGTGGCTTCTCCAGCTTCAGAGGTCTGGCTCCATCAGGGTAAAGCTGACTTCTCCTCCGGCTCCTCCAGCTCCCGGGACACTGCCATCTTGCCTTGTCCATAGTTCGTTGTCTCTGGGACTAACTCCCAACAACTGGGGAGATAGCTTCTCATTTCCACGAGGGGAATATCGGAGATTGCCCAGAAGTCTCAGGAGAAAGCCATGCCCACACTGAGGCCTCATTGGCTACTCAATGACTATCTCCAGATTAACAGGCTAGACTCCACCCCTACATCTCAATCATGAAATTAACATAAGCACATGACTGCTACAACCACTAAAACAAAAGATGACGAGATACCAAGAAGAAGTTCCAGAATGGGGTAAACCTTTAAAAGGAAAGTCAAGGAGGTGAGGGGTCTAGAGAGACTGAGAAGAAATCATCAGAGCAGGGAGAAGCGAGTCTGGAGAGAAAGGTGTTCTAGAAGCTAACAGTGCCAATAGTGTCAAAATAAAATGAGGAGTCTCTGGGAGGCACAAATGGTTGAAGACTTGACGATGACCCTAAAGATGGGCTCTCTGAACCCACCAGAGATGCCGCAGAGGACAATGTGGGGTCCACATCTGAAACCTCACGTCTTAAAAGCCCCATGAGACTGCTTGACTCTCCAAGGGTCACCATAACTCAGAACTCACAATGTATTCAAATACCCCTTTTTCCACTTCACTCAGGAAACCCTGACAGCCAGGCGTCCTCTCCCTAGGCATGAGATTTAACAGAGCTCTCTGGGCTAAATAAAATCAACCAAAAAGGAAACCTTTAAGATACTGACATTTGAGATCCCTCAAGGAAATGGCCTAGCCAGATCATTTGAAGATGCTCAGAACAGATTAGTTCAGAGCTTTCAATACATTTTTGTATATTTAAAGTCAACTTGATAAAAATATTTCTAGGCTGAGCCCCGGTGGCGTAGTGGTTGTGCGCAGGACTGCGGCCCACTGGGACGGAGGTTCAATTCCAGCAGTGGGGCTGGGCCTCCTACTCCCACCACCAGAGAGCAGTGATGCCAAAAAAAAAATTATATATATACTCTCGTTTCAGGGCTGAGCCCCAGTGGTGTAAGTGGTTGAGTGCGGGACTGTGGCCCATGGGCTTGGAGGTTCAAATCCAGCGGCGGCTCTCGGGAGCGGCGCTGGGTGGCTCTCACGACCACCACAGAGCAGTGAGGCCCACAAAAAAAAAAAAACAAGGAAAACTAAAAAAATTTAAATACTCTCATCTTAAGTGTGCAGTTTAGTAAGTTTTGACATCCACGGACCCATCTTCACATCAAGGTAGAGACTATTTCCATTTGCAGTAAAGACCTCCCTTCCTTAGGCAGTCACTTGTACACTTTCACTGTGAGGGGGTACTCAAAAAGCAAAACTGGATTTTTTCCCCTTCAAAAGTATGTATTTTAAGGTTGTTGTTGTTGTTTTAAACAAAACGACCTTATCACCTTCAGTGTATTCTCTATTGCACTTCATACATTTATCAAATCTGCGATTCCATTCTTGAGAACATTTTTCAAACTCATCTGCTTGGATAGCTGACAGCACCTCCCTTGTTTTGTTCCCCAGCTCTTCTATGCAGTCAAATCACTGTGCTATCATGTTCCTTTTCGTTTGTGGAAACAAAAAGGAGTTTCATGGAGTGAGGTCAAGTGAATAAGGTGCCTAGGGTAAGAAAGGTATATGCTGGTTTTTGCCTAAAACTGGTGCACTGAGATGGCGATCTTTTCTAAATCAGTGGTTGGTTCTCAACCGGTGGGTCGCAATCCCTTTGGGGGTTGAACGACCCTCTCGCAGGGGTTGACTGATTCTTAACAGTAGAAAAATTACAGTGATGAAGTAGCAACAAAAATAATTTTATGGGGGGTCGGTCACCAAAACATGAGAAACTGTATGAAAGGGTCACAGCATCAGGAAGGATGGGAACCACTGCTCTAAGCAGACAGCTTGATTAACAGTCTGAACTGGTGGAATGAACTCCAAACATAATATTCCCCTCAAATTGAAAAAACAAACAAACAACCAAATGAGCATTGTTGTGATCTTGGATTTTACTCCACCATCTTTTGGGGGGCAAGATGGTGTGGGATGAAGACAGAACTTTTCCACAATTACTATACTCTACAATATTAAGCAAGCAATTTACCAACATTTAGTGTGCTAGCCATTCTCGCTGAAACTCCCAATTTTATGAGGGCTTTGCATGACTCAAGTTAGGATAGTGATCTGCTTCTCTCGAGGCCTATGGGTGGGATTAGAGAGTCAATGTTAATGACCCCTAACCATATAGACCTGTTCACCTACCCCCGGGAGTCCTTATCATATCCCTCTCCTCTTAGTCATGAGGCATCCCTAAAACATTATCATATTATAGCCCTTAAGACAGCCCCCACTTGCGGCATGTCCTGACAGATGACTAGAGAAATTATGTGCCCTGTTAGGCTACTTAAACAGGGGAAATTAATGTTCGCCACCCTCCACCCTCACTCCTGACCCTCGCTGCTGACCCTGAGCGCCGGACCCTCTTGGCTGCTCTTGCTCATCATGTAGCTCCCTCTCCATCTTGATGCGGACCACCAGACGGGGCTGATATGAGCATGTTACCCTGGTGTTATGTATGTCTGACTCCTATTGTTACTTTCTTTCTCTCTGTGTCATGATCTCTATATTGTTATTATAATAAATAATAATTATTGCTGCACAAGCTGCCTGTTGAACCCTTGCTGTAAGTGTATCAGAGGCTGGCCACCTCAAATAAGATGGTAATGATACCTTTCACTGGTTTGATTGATGTTTGCTTTCAGAGTCATAAGAATAGTGTCACGTCTCCTCACCCATAATGGCCTTAGGAAAAAAGTCCAACTTGCTTTAAGGCTGTTCTTTCAAAGTATGGCATGTTTCCAGATGATGCTTTTTGCTGGTCAGTCAAATTTCAAAACAATCCTTCTCATCCCAAATCTACCATTACAATTCATTAAGCTGAGTTTTAAGATAGTTCAACTGAGTTTTAAGATAGTCCAGGTAACTTCCCCATGGTCTTTGAGCAGAAGTGCATGAGTATTGCTGACATTTTTGTCTGTTTGGAAATTTTTTTTGGGGGGGGTCATCACTGCTGTTTGGAAATTTGAGGGATGTCCAGAATGAGGCTTGTCATCAGTTGACATTTCACATTTTTTCGAAATGAGAAAACCACTGTACTCTTGGGTTTTCCCCAGGGCCCTGTCCTTGTAAACTGTTCAACATGACAGCTTCCGCAGCATTTCCGCCCCGCCCTCTTCAATCAGAAAAAAAAAATTTCACAGTCACTCTTAAATGGACCATCCCCCCCAAAAAACATGGCTCGAGCAAAACTGCTTTTATGAAAAAATTTACCGTGACCAGAGAGAACCTTTCCAGGCGACACCACTGGGTGCACGAATTCAGAGGCAGTTGCTCCCCGTGGGAGAAATGCATACTTTGAAAGTACCCCTCGTATGTTCACTTGTATACTTAAGATTATGCAGTACAGGAAAGGCTACATGACAGCGTCTCATAGTTACAAGAGTAATAGTTACCAAAGGGACAGGAAAGGCAAGATGGAAGAAAGGGGAGGTGAGGGGGGCGGGGCGGTTAGACGGAGAGCTGATGGCATTGATGACTTTATAACTTCCCTGGATGGGATCGAACAACAGAGTTGACTGTGAATGGATCATATTGGATTGTGTCAAAAAGATA
>PVJH01031257.1:0-23935 GCA_004026705.1 Nesogale talazaci
TAAATAATAATTTTATTAAATAATTTTATTAAATTTTATAAAATTTATTAAATTTTATAAATAATAATTTTATCCCTTCATATGTGTTTGATGGGCCAAGAAACACATTTGTGCTTATTTTCTTCAGCTTTGATCAAATTATATTTCAGCTCAGCTATGACCTTTCATATAACTTTCCAGGTGGTCTTTAGACTTCAACCAGAAGTTTGCCCTCACAAGGGCCAAGTGCTATCTAATTATTTAAAATGGTAATTTTAAGTATTCAATAGAATCCAAATTCTAAAATGCCGTATGGTAATAGTAATCATTAACATTAATGGAATGCCAAATGCATTCCTCTTCATTTTCTTTATATGTACCACCACACTACTTCCATTTGTACACATTTTATAGTCAGAAAATTAGAAAAAGCAAATTGCCCAACATAGCAGAGTTTGTAAGCAGGGGTGCTCAATATGTCTATTGCGGTCGCAAAGGTACTGTGAGTAGATTGCATGGCATTAAAAAAATAGAAGTAAGCCTATCATCATTCTCATCACTTAGTTGATAGATAGCACAGCCAGTCAGATGCAGTCTTAAGTGTCAAATGCATGTGCAAGAAACTAAGTGCAGCAAAACTGAAAAGCTAAGTCAAGCCCTTTCAAGACTTGTCTGCTCAAGCCAGTTCCTGCATTCATGTGCTATCCTTTTTTTCTGAAAAGATGCTAAGGTTGATTCACTTGCATCAAAAATTGGAACACTGTTTCATTTGAACTCTTCTGGACTGGACAATAAGATTTTGACACTACAAGTGACATTCATCTGAAGTTCAGAACACATGAACAGTCCCAGAACTTACTCACAGAGGGAAAGTAGCCAAACTTGAGAAAACGTGCGACCTCCTTGACTGCATTATCCGGCTCTATTTATTTATAAGAGTCTGCCTTTTCCCACCTAAATAAGTCCACCTACAGTCTGGACTATGCATCCCTGGCTCATTCCACTAAGTGCAAGTCATCAGGGTAAACTCGGGTAACGGCAAAAAATGTACATAGTTAATTGTGCTGTGTTGTGCGATAGGAACTCATGCAGTTATGTAAAATACATAAACATACATTGTATATATATATAAAGAATTCTCAATGTATTTATGAATAAATGTAATAAATAAGAATAACTGTATGCTTTGCATGTAGTTAGTAGATCATTTTGACTTGATCATTTTTTAAGTAGCTCATATGCTAAAAAAGTGTGAATACCCCAGTTGGAGAGAGTCTGCTATTCTGGGACCCTACTTCTTGCTCCAAAACCCATGTCTCAAAGACTGTGATATTTAAATCTGTTGACAATACTGCTGGGGAAAAATAGCCTGTCACATTTGAATAGTAAACTGTAATGTATAATTTATAAGGTCTTTTACATTACTTTATCAGATTAACAAAAGTCTAATGGCAAGATAGGAAGGTGAAGAACTTATAAATACAGAGGTTGTGACATGCCCAATATCTTTTGCATTTTTATTTATTTCATAATTCAGATGTTTTCAGTGCACCACACTTCCAGCCACTAAGTAAAAAGAATTCATGATATTAAAAAGTAATGTAAGCAAGTTGAATGCCTACCATGTGACAAGATAGACGTTTCTCCTTTCTGCCATTCTACTGTGCTTAAAACAGCTTGAACATTTCTTTAATATTTTTATGTCTAGAGTAATGTTTGTGGATCCACAAATGTCTCAGTATTTTTGTTTCATTTTTATAATTTATCATTCCATTATATACTACCCCCATACATTCACTCCAGTCCTAGAGAGCATTCTTATCCTTTCTTCTTCCATTCTCTATATCATTAACTTCCCATAAGATCATTTCACACCTGGGTTACTGTTGCTTCCTAATCAGTCTTCTTGCCTTTTCCAACTTTATTTATTTTCCTAGAGCTTTTGCCCTCTGAATTGAGCATTTGGGTTAGAAATACATGTCAATAACACTCATTAAAATTCTGATGTTTCATTGATTCCTAAAGCATTCTTTTAAATACAGAGGTTGTATTAAGCAGGCCACCTGCCTGCTTAATTTTCCATGACCCTCTATTACCTATATGATAAACACTATCTTTAATCTTTTCTTTTTACTATCTTTAATCTTAAAAATATTCTTCCTAAGCTGAGCCCTGATGGCCTAGTTGTTGTGTGTGGGACTGCGGTCCACAGGGTTGACAGTTCAAATCCAGCAGCAGCTCTCCAGGAGCAAGGCTGGGCTTCCTACTCCCACCAGAGGGGTGATGCCACAAACACACACAAAAGTTCTTCCTAATATTGTTCCAGGTTTCTTTTACTTCTTGCTTTAATCATGGTTTCTTCCAAGAATCGCATGCTAGTGGAAGGCTACACACCAAATTCTTCCTATCCCATGATAATTTTCATTAGGCCTCAGATTTGTTTCCAATAAAGAGCTTCATGAACTACTTCAAGTAGAAGATTACAGTCTGAGATAATACATTAAGATCGCTAAAATGTTTGAAGGTATAAAAGTAGGAATAGAATCAATGATAGGTGAATAGGTCATTATGAATAATATAAGATGATTTTAAAAGAATAAAACTGTTTCTAAAATTTAAAAAAATCAAAGTATAGATTAAAACGTTGCTTAAATATAGCTGGAAAGAGAATCTGAGGACCAGAATATTGATTTACAGAAATTATCCATAATATGGAAGAGAGAATTAGATAAGAAAGAATAAAGAGATGTGAAAGTTAGAATGAGAAGTTCTGGTTATATCTCTCATAAGAGTTTTAAATAGAAGGGAGAGAAGGGAGTGAATTTCAGCAAAATAATGAGGGAAATTTTTCTTTGAATAAAAACAACACATATAACTTTAAGATAAAAAGACAATTAGAAGGCTATAAGAGAAATAAAAATAAATATACTCCTACATATATCCTAATGAAATTGTAGAACAGAAACAACAAAGAAAAAATATGATATGAAACAAGGCAAAAAGATAGATTACTTTCATAATATGGTTTGGAGTCACAGCCAATTTATCCACAGCAATAAATGTTAGAATACAAAGAAATATCATCACTAAACTATCAACTTAAAATTCCACACCCAGTTCAATTTTCCTAAAAGAGTAATTTCAAATTAACACCTGTCCAGGAAACAATAAAATGCATAAAGTTATGGTTGTCAGAGAGAGATCAGGACTATTTATTTCTTCCCCATAAGTAATTTTTATGGTTAGAAAAGATGATGCATTCATTTGCACAATTCTTTCTCTCACCCCTGGCCCTGCACAAATAACATATAATCTTATGTTAGACTCATTCATGTAATTCTTTCTCCACACTGTTGTCTGATTAACATCTCTAAGATCAGCCTTGTTACTCAAAAATTCTCAAAGATTGGCAGCCTAAATCATCTCAATTAGGAGTTAGCAAACTTTCGGTACAGAATCAGAGAGTAACTAATTTGGCTTTGCAGGCTACATCATCGACTGCATATTCTTCTGTATAATTCCTTAAATACATATATACAAGCACTTTTATTTCATGCACTTCATGGGCAGGCTTTGCCTGGATCATCTTTTGTAGATCCTTGACCCAATTTCTCGATTTTTAGATCAGTGCCCTCGATTTTCCCCCTTTGCAGGCTTTCTTCCTAATACCACACTCCAGATGCCTTCTTTTCTCGTATATTTAACAGAATTAAATGTACTTTGGGCTGGATTCTCTAAAGAAGCAAATTCGGTGGCATATATAATATCTGATGTATATCATGTTTGAACCATGAGCTTGAACTGGATTGGATTTACCAGATTCATCAGCTGTGTGAACCATATCCTTGATATCCTTTTCAAGCCTGAGAGTTAGACATTAAGTTGGAAGCTTTTCCTGTTTCATAGTCGCCAGAGCAGGAAGCAGGATGGCAGAGTAGGAAGCAGGAACAAGAAATATGAAGTAGGAAGACCACAGGCTGGTGGAGGAAGAGGCAATTGAGTCCCATGTCAGCAGATCTAGAGTGGAATGAATCCAAGGTTTTTAAGCAATATGGTGGGCAAGTTATAGTTGCCCTGGTTGACAGGCAACATAGCAAGCTGTTGACTCAAGGTCCAAGAACTGGAGATCAATGAGACAAATGCAAGGTCAGCGAGAAAAAGAAGAGAGAACCCTTCCCAGGGAATATGCTTAAATAAGAGTAGGCCCAAAATGTTCCACCTCCCCCCACCCTGGTAAACTTCTTTTGATTGTATCCAAGCTGGAACCTAATATATGAGGAGAACCCCCCCCCCCAAATAAAAACCAATAAAACAAACCCTGATGTGAAGTGAGGGGGATAGTGCACTTGAAATTCATTCCACTAAGTCAGACTGCAAATCAAGTTTTCTATTACAGGTTCTAAGAAGGTAGTGTAACATTGTGGGACCAAAAAGACCTGATTTGTGCATATGAGGGACTGGTTTTGCCACACCACAAAAATGCATGGTCCCTGCAGCCATCTCACTGTGCCTGTTTTGGGCAAAAATCACCATGCCTCTCTTATCTAATGCCCCTTTCTCACCTTGCCCCTTTCTCACCTTGCAATATCATTTGGTTCCTGCCAATGAAGGGGGACAAGAAAGGACAGCAATTTGAAGATGGAGAAGAGGTAAAGAAAAAGCAAGGAAAATGCTTTCAGCCATTCAAACAGATGAGTTTGAAAAATGTTCCCAAGAATGTAATTGAAGATTTGACCAATGTATTAAGTGTCATGGACAGTTCTTTGAAGGTGAAATGGTAGCTCTGTAAAAAAAAGAAAAGAAAGAAAATAAAAGAAAAAAATTAAGTACAAAGCATTACAAACATTCAACTTTGGGGAGGATGCTCCCTCATACATGCATATCAGTCGACCCAAATCTCCCCGTGGCTTCTTGACTGTTCCTAGAAGGGTCCATCATGGAGTTGATTACATTATGATAGATCATCTCTTGAGGAGGCCTAAATTGCTAAACTATCTTGGCCTAGCTGAGTTAATGTAAAACCTAACCAGCACAAAATGTCTGCAACAATTCATAGGAGACAAATACATATTGCATCCCTGTGCTTACCTAAATGTGATATGTTAACTGAGCTGTGAGAATTCAGAACATGTTCCTTTTTACCAGAGTTAGTATTTAAAAGTGAAGCAGTCAACTGGAGACTTTTACCAATTTATATTTCTTCTTGAACTTATGTTTCTACATATCAGATCATAAAAATTGTTTTATTTTTAATGTAAACAGTTCAATTTTGCAATCATGTATTGTCATGAGCTCAATATCATGAGCGTGCAGCCAATGGTTGGGATTACAAAACTGAACAAAGTAATCACTTTCCTGGAGGAGTTTAGAATCCACAAAGATGAGAAATTAAGAAAGTGATTCAAAGATTTGTATTCTAGATTCAAAAACATCAATTTCAACTATTGTTCTGTGATGCAGAAATCTCAGACAAAGGCTAGAGAAGAATCTTGAATATTTAATATTTGTTGTTGGCTACAGCTGAGTCAACTGTGACTCTTAACAATCTTTTGTGACTAGAATTGCCTATAGAATTTTCTTAGCTATAATCTTTATGTAAGCACCTCTCCATGTTTTTCTCAAGGAATTCCTAGGAGGGTCTGAACTTGCCCAATTTCCATTAGCTGGAGAGCACTTAACTATTGGGTCATCAGGTGTCCATCCATAAACAATTTAAAAAGAAAATGTAAGAAAAATGCATAGAGAAAAATGCCTGAAAAATGGCTTCATGGTTTTCTTTTCCTTGGGCTGTAACTTTTTTACTCGAACATAAAATTTAAAAATATTTATGTTAGTTTCTTCTCTGTCCTTATTTGTTCAGATCCATCTTTGGTCTTCTCCTACCATCCAGTACATACGCAATCCTGAGTTTTCCTATGATGGTTCTGTTTTATGCAGAGACTGTGGCTAGCTGTGGCTGAGATCGGGCAATATGAATGCATGTGTCAGGTGAGGATAGGACTAGGAATGCTTACACAGAGGTATGGGGAGGTGATTGTTTAAACCACCAAGAAATCTGTGTGAATCCTATTCTGCTCCCAACCATCAATTAGATCCTTCAATACCCCCGTGCTCTCACCTTGCAGCTTCCTGCATCGTTGAGTTCTTTTACGACATTACTCCAGCTATTGCGGCACTGTAACCACCACCTTAACAGAATATATCAAGTTGCTGGTGATGCTTCATTCACAGTAATCAGAAAGAGAAGTCAAGCGAACACATTTATCATGGTGACCGTGGAGTTTGTAGGTGAGACACTCCGAAGGGAGGAGATACCCTTGATTAAGTTAAGACAAACTATAATGGATGAGAGTTCTGCTAGAGTCCAATAAATCACCAGGGTCTCGCTAGACTAGCAGGCGTAGGAATCACAGGGAAATTAAAACTTGCTTCAGCGGCTGCACTGATACCTTTAGTGTGGACTCGGCCGGTTCACCTCTGCAGACGAACGCTTGGGAGAGGAAGGCGAAATTGTCTTGAGAGGATATTCTCGATTGGCAACTACAAAAATGCGTGGCTCATTGGACTGATTCAGAGCTCTGCTTCCATAAACTTTTGTCCCTTGTAACTATGGGATATGGTGAAAGGTTGCTGGGTTCAATTATAGCCATCAGACTGGCAGGCTGAAATGATCAGCCTATTGGAAACAAGCTGTGTGCGTGTCAACATCTCCTCTGAGTCAGAACGTGTCATCTGAAAGGAGAACTCGGGCGCCTTTTTAGCTTTAGGTTTCTTGGTAGCTATAAAATTTTGGATATTTGTTCCCCGTGAACATGAATAAAATATGAGTATGCTCTATTTCCTTTTCTTTAATGAGAGATTGTCCAGCCTGGTAGGACAGCCCTTGCACAAAGGAAGCTACACACTGGATTTATTAACTCTCAGCAAATGTTTGCTCGATGCTGAGTAATGAGGAGGTTTGCCAGTGTGGCAAGATAAAAGGCTTCCCTACTTTGTCTGTATCCTCTGGGTAATGAAAAAAACCAAATTGGTGAGTTTGTATTTTTTCCCCCTGTTGGAAATTCATAAGGTCATCCAGGGAAAACAGCGAATGTTAACTGGCAGGAACTTGCTTGCCTGTAAGCAGGGTGTCAGAAGAGAAAGGTCACAAGAGGATGAAATTGCCCACACCAAAGGGGTGCCCTTGCAAAGGCAGATGCCTAAGGAAAAGCAATTGCATTCAAGGAAAGTGGGGTCTTGGGAATTGCCCTGACATACGCTGATGGATCCTGTGTTTTCAGCAAGCAGAATGGAGGAAATATTTTGAAAAGTCTGAAGAATATGAACCTCCTTTTGAAAGCCCTTTATCTTTAGCCACCTCTCATTATTTCGTACTCTGTTGTTTTGGGTTTTGTTTTGTTCTTGTTTGCTCCTTTTGCATTTTGTCTCTCCATTCCCTCTCTTTATTCATTTCTCTTTGCAGAAAAAGTTACTTGCCAAGGCCAAAAGGTAGCATTAGCAAAATCGTGAGAATCTGAAGTTGAAGGCCTGGGGGATTGATAATCTACAATTGATAATCAGAATATTCAGACATCCTGCAAACTGGCTACTAACTCTCCTTAGCATGGAGCAATACTGGTCCTGCCTTACCTTCATTAGAAACGAACGCTTGAGGAATCAAAGAAATGGCATTTCTTATAAATTTGCAGATTATGTCAACCAGGAGCTCTGCTGCAAAGCCACACGGGTCATTTCCTCCTCTGGGCCATGAGACACTTTGGTTAAGGATTCTATTAAGTTAGAGAGGGAAAGTCAACAATCATTTCTCCGCCGAGGGAAAAATATTCTCTCCACAACAATGTAGGCTGCTTTAAACATGCCTGAAACCTTTCCTTTGAAGATTGTTTAATCCAAATGTAAACTAATTCTTGCCTTTGATCATGAGGTAAGTAATGTTTGTCACCAGCAATGTTTATGATTGTTAGTTGCTCTAATATCTGACCCATAGTCACCCTGTGGAGGAAAGGAAAGTGATGGAAGGAGACGAGAAAAGAGAAAGGCAAAAGGGAAAGCCTGGAGAGAGAAAAGTAAGGAGGAGATCAGTCAAGGATTGATCAAGGTGAAAGGAGTAGAAATTATGGGGAGAGGGTATTCTGCATAAACTAGACTGCAAGTTACAGGTGACTAGCATTACAAGAAATAGGTTCTTTCAGAAAAGAGAAGAATGTTGGACTTCCACTTTCTTTGTGTGCATGCATCAACAATTGAAATAAGATGAGGTTGTGAATGGAAGTACAAATTTTTCATTCTTTGTGCTAGAAGGAGGACTGGTTCAGAGGAAAAAGCATGGCGCATAAGCCACAGCATGGAAGCTCAGAAGAAAATGATGCCGCCATGAAATCTAGTTGGGCAGGACCATTGCGATCTATCCTGTCTAGCTTGCGCATTTTACAAATGAGAAAAATCAAGGTCTAAATTATCAAAGGGGCTGATTGGAGGTTGACACAGCTGGTGATAGTGATTAGGACAGGAGGTGAACCCAAATGGCCTGCCTTTCTGTCATGTGACATCTACAGCTGTTGCCAGGAACTGACCATTTATTTCTCATCCCAGGCGCCTGCTCTCTGACAGGGCACTGGGCTTCTACCAGCTGCTTACCCCTCACTGCTCTGACATTAGGAGCCATCGGGGCCACTAAAGATTTTCCAGGCAGGGGAGTGATGTCACAGAACTGGGTCAGTCACTGAGTGTGGGGAGCAGCTGGAGAATAAAGAAATCATAACTCCAGAAGGCCTTAGTAAAGTACCTGTGTGACTCGGTAGTTCTGATTTTATGCTTTTGAACTACCCCTTTCAGCAGTGGCGGCAGTTACCACTCCTTAATTGCAGCAGCTGACAGTCTTCGTTGATGGCCCCACCATTTATTTCACTCAATGTCAGGGACACAGGCCCTCGGGTAAATCAGCCAGTCCCCAAACAAATCTATGAAAAATGGCCCTCTTTGCCCCTCTCCAGAGGTTTGGCCATGGGATTCAAATGGGGGAAAGATCCACAAATGTCTGCTTAACTCTCTTCTCTTTGATGAATGAGTATTACCCCCAGTAATAGTCATAAAACACAAAGAATTTACATAGCAAGAAGCAGCTCAGCACCAGTTCCCCCACGCCCACCCCACTAATAGGAATAAAGTCCCAGGGGTCCTGGATGAAATTGTTTAGTATCTAATTGAAGGCAAAGAAATAACAGTCGGCTAATACTTTCACGAATAACATTGTTATTATGAAGAGAATTGAATGCTTTAATTGTTTCAAATCAGTTGCTCTTTTTCTTTTTATGTTTTAAAAGGTGTCATTTCAAAGGAAAGGCTGTCTCTTAGCAGAACTCATCTTTTGGAATGAGGCTGATAATAGCTCATTATATAGAGAAAGGGGTCAATAATGAAAGTCTAGCAAATAGTTAGGTCATGTTGTATATAAAGATAGATAAGCCTCTATACCTTTGCCCCCCTTGAAAAAGAACAAAAAGAACTGTTACATAGAGAATAGTATTTGAATATTTTCAGAAATGTTGAGTGTTTTGAACACACTGTGTTCAAAAGTATTCGGTGTGGCTTAGGTAGTTAATTTCCAATGCCGAGTGAGCTAACCAGTATAAGGTGTCAAATAAAGACAACTGAAATGGAAGTTCTCACTGCCACTGAGGCAGTGCTGGCTCAAAATGATGCCGCGGGGATGTGTGAGATTTTCTGTGCAAGAAGAAAGTCCAATCTCTTCACTGAAATAGCATTTAGTATGGGGTAATCCTAAAGGATGGAATGGGAAGGAAACGATTATCAAGAGAAATGATTGTGTCAGGAAGGGAAGAGCCAGGTAAGCAATCAACCCCCACTTACTCAGAGATATAGTAGTGTGTGTCCCTGTCTCCTTGCTCAGACTGAGGAAAGACATGGGATTAGGTGGAACCATCTTGGTTTTCATTGGATTCTTTTACTTAAGAAGAATTAACAGGTAAAACCAGGGGCATGGCCATTGCAGAGATAGCTGTTTAGAGAGGAAGTCCAGTGGATTTCGAGAACTTGGATGAAAAGTAAGGTGGTGTAGAATGAGAAAGAGGAAGACAACACAGAATGAGGAGGAAGTTGCTAATGTAAAAAGGGATAGAAGACACTGGGAGGAGCTTGAGAGGAATTCGAGAGTTAAAGGCAACAGAGGCAAATGCTTTCATGTACACAATCATGCAATAATAGTATTCTATGTGTATTCATTTGAGGCTGAACACATGTGGAAAGAGTGTGTGGGTTTGACAAAGGATGTTTGCAGGTAGATAATAACTTTTGCTGCAAATATATCCATAAATGTGGTAGAACAAATATAACCAAACATTTTGAAGAAATGAGTCCTTGAGCCAAGAGCCTCAGGACATCATAATTTGGGGGTACATCAAGGTCAATTGGCATAACATAGACATCAAGATAATATTCTCTGTTGACCTTATACATCTAGGACCTTAAAAGCTCTTGAC
This sequence comes from Nesogale talazaci, assembly GCA_004026705.1. Classification (NCBI taxonomy): domain Eukaryota; kingdom Metazoa; phylum Chordata; class Mammalia; order Afrosoricida; family Tenrecidae; genus Nesogale; species Nesogale talazaci. Next base: position 10,479 of record PVJH01031257.1, read on the forward strand.
TAGCCATCTAATGCACAACTATTTTATCTCTCAACTTTTCTGAAAAGGATCACTTTAGAAGGTCTTGGATACTGTGGCAGCAAAATGTGAAGCAAAATATATAATCATGAAAGAGGCCAAGTTTGTGAGTGAGAGATAGGTGAAATTCCAGTCTTTGACAATAGATCGCCATTTGAATCTGGAACCGAATTTATCCCCATGTCTAAAATTTCAGCCACCAAATATGCAAGTCTAAGAAGGGAAAAGTAATTGAGTTCTACAGCTCTCAGAATAACTTGAAATCAAGGTTAGCAGCTTTAAGGAAGAGTAGAGATAGAAACATAGATGGGAAGTGGTATTGCAACCTATGAAAGTACTGTCATCCAGCATTAACCTAAATTTATTTCCTGCTTGTGGTTAGCATAAACTATACCACATTTGCCTTGTTCCACACTGTACTCTCTATGGAATTTTGGCAATTTTCTGTATTTTCTGTATTTCTGGCCTCAAACTTGGCATGTGGTCATCTGGATGATTTGTCATGAAAGGCTGTCTGGACCACTTTGTCTGGAAGGTCATTAAGTTATCAAAGGAAATTGCTTATATGTTATTTATTTTATTTTTACATCTTATGAGGAGTAATAGAAAGTGCCTGAAAATACATGACTCCACCAAAGTTGCATTCTAGCATGAAACGATTCAAACTTGATGTATTCTGATCACAAGTGGGACTCTATCAGGACACTTAGCATTGCTGCCCAACTCCCCACTGGTGTCACCTGGTATGCAAACGTGCCTTTTTCTTTCATTTAGAGTTAGTGAATTGGTTCTGTTGCCTTAGGGCATGAACACTTAGTAGGATTAGCAGGACGGTTGATGTTAGGGAACTGCAATGAATGAGATGAAGTAGAATGTCTGATATTATACCACATGTCCAATACCAATCAATAAATTTCTCTTCAGTTTCACACAACACATGCAATGGCACCGGATGGATGAAGATCACAGGCCAGTGGGTGGAAGGTTGTGTGGACCGATGGCAGTGGAAACATCTCAGCGCTGGCAGGGATCTCCATGTGGTTCCTTCAGCACCAGGGCTCTAGTATAGCTCCATGTGTCTTCTCAACAGAAATGTCACTCAGGGATTGTGGCTGTGTCCTGCCTCCAGGGAGCTCTTTATCTCCTGAGTGTCTCCAAGTGAGGTCATCAAGCTGCGACCAGATTGATGGGCTAAACTCCACCCCTTCACTCGTTAGTCTAAATGGACAACAGATTATGTAACTGCCACAAGCACGAATTGTTGAATATAAAACTGATCATTTTTCTGTAAACCTTCACTGAATTCACAATAAAACTTTAAAATATCCATTATTTTTACTTGTCACTGAATGCTCAGAATCATGTTTCAGTATACTTTTATATTTCAAATATAATAGTTTTGTTGTTTTGGGGTATTTTAGATGATGTCTTTCCTTGGAAAAGAAAAATATATATCATTTCAAATGGTTGTCTTAACTATTCTAACTACTTTTTGGAATCCATTCCTCTTTCGCTAGATGCATGCTCATTGAACTGGAATATATTTTCTTTTATCACAATTGTCATTCATCTGGTCATTCTGTCATTGAATTTTTAATGACATTTAATTTAAATGAGCTTGCTCATTTCTTGTATCATATTTCTTCATTTTTCTTGAGCTAAATATTTATTTTCTTAGAATAAATCCTCCAAAACTACTTTGGAATAGGAGAAAGAATTCTGGAGATATAGTACATTTAAATTTGACTTTATTAAATTTGATTATTAATTTGGTTAGCTATATAATTCTAGAATAGAAAAAATTTTCCAGGATATCGGAGCCTATTTTATTATTTTCAAACATTTTTATTGTAGTCATAAGTTTGAGGGTGATTTTTTGGTAAGTTACTTTTTTCGTTCCTCTTAGCTAATGTTTAATAATTTTCTCTCTTTGGTGTTATAAAATTTTGAATGATATTTCTTGGTGGAATTCTTTTGGGGCAATTGAAACCCTTTTTTAATTAAAGAGTTAGTTTCCTTTAAGATATTCATAGATCCTCATTTGATTTGATTTTAAAATTTCAAAATACAGTCTAGAGAAAATAAATTCATAAGGTTCACAGTATATTTTCAGAAGCTGTAAGTATCATTTAAATCAGTATTAAGAACAAAAATTATCTGAGAATATGAGAACCCTTCCTCATGATCTCTTCTAATGTCCCAGCCAAGACAACAGCTAGCAGGATTTTAGCAGGATCGTTTTGAATATTGTTATCTATTATATATATGAAATTAATACTAGAAATTTTAAGTTATGAATGGAGTTTATAACGTCTAGCAATTCTTAGGTAAATTGGAACAGGTGCACATGGTTCTTATTTAAACTTAATTACATGAACAAAAAGACTTAAATCTGCACCTGTAGCTAGTGGCAATGATTATGATGAAGAATTTCTTACACATTGGTTACATTATTTAGAAATGAGGGCACGTTTAGACAACATTAAATGACAAGCAGAAGTTGTTTCATAACTGAACCAATAAGTAGTATCATAATGAGTGGAGAAAAAAAATTGAAGATGTTAGGGCTGAGCCTCGGTGGCCTGAGTGGTTGAGTGCGGGACTGCGGCCTGTAGGTTTGGTGGTTCAAATCTAGTGGCGGCTTCTCAGGAGCGGCACTGGGTAGCACCCATGACCACCAGGGGCAGTGATGCACCCCCCTCCCCAATTGAAGAAGTCAAGGATGTCATCTTGTTTGGATCCATAATCAATGGCCACCAGGAGCATGTCAAGAGATCAAAGGACACATTTCTTTAGACAAATCTTCTGTCCAGGTCCTCTTTAGAGCGTTGAGAAGCAAGAATGTTACTTTGAGCACTAAGTCTGATCCAAACCATCGAGTTTTCAATTGCCTCACATGCATGTGAAAGTTAGATATTAAATAAGATCCCAAGAAGAACTGATACATTTGAAATATGGTGCTGGTAAAGAATATGAAAAGTATCATGGAATGCCATAAGAACAATCAAGTCTCTCTTGGAATAAGTACAGTCAGAAAGTTCTTTAAAAGACTTTGTGTCACATACTTTGGACATTTTATCAAGAGACAAGTTCCTCAGCAAGACATCCTGCTTGGTAAAGTATTGAGGGTGCAAAAAAGAGGGAGTTCCTTGACAAGATTGGTTGATACAGTGGCTGCATGGATGGGCATGAATATGACAACTGAGGATGGTGCTGGGACAGGCAACGTGCTGTCCTTTTGGACATGAGGTCAATATGTGTTAGAGCCAGTTGGAGAGCACCTGACAACAAGAAATATGGTGTTCCTGAGCCAGGACTTCATAACCCAGGGACTGTCCATTTATAATCTATTTAATAATTTCTACTGCTGTACTTTTCTCACATTTATTTAGATCCTACTAATCAGATATTAGGACTTCTAAATTAATAATTTATATTTCTTACAGTCTCTCTTTTATTTATTGCCCCCCATGTACTGGAAGATAACCCCATTTATTATTTATTAATTATTTTTAGTATAGATTTCTATGTACATTTCCCCTCTGTTCCTTTTACATATCATCTGTGTTTGTGTATATTTGTCTTATAGTTACAATAGATCTCCGAAATGTAAAGAGAAATTTTATGTAACTTAATTTAATTCTCTAATTCTCATGTAAGAGAGATGAATCGGACAATTGCTTCCTGAAGTTATTCAAAAACCAAGTTCCATTAAACTTGCCACTTTGACAGGGCCAAAGATGAAGGCCCATCAAGAGGAGTAAAACAAGTCTAAAACACAAGTTGCATACATCATCTCTTCTCACAGAATTAAGTCACTTGTAACAAATCAATGTAAAAGAATATTGGAAAAAAGTTTGATCTAATAGATGTCGCCAAGAAAAAGGAAAAGGTAGGATGACTCTAATAAATAAAACTAGATATTTATAACATTACTTTCTATTTTCTGATTGATGAAATATCTTCCTAACTTTTTCTCCAAGTGATTAGAACCTTCTTTCTGTTTTCTTTCACTTTCTTCTCATTTGTTGATTCTTTGTTGTTTTTTTTTAAAAAAGTAATTCTATTGGAGGCTCATACAACTCTTATCACAATCCATACATGTATTTCTTGTATGCAAAGCACATTTGTTTATTGGTTGCCATTATCATTCTTAAAGATTGTTTCTTCTTTCTCATCTTTCCTATTTTTTTCATTGTGTCCTGACATGTCAATTTCCTCTGCATTTATATGTTGCAGGCTATCTTATTTTTTCACATAAAATGTTGGGCTTCCTTGAATGGATAGTGAGCCATACTTATTTGTTCACAGGATTAAGAATAAAGGAATATGCATGTTGACTTGGAGAACTTGGTGTACATTATTATGATAGTGACAAGAAAGTTTTGTCCTAAGATATTTAGGCAAGACATTTGCTATAAGTACCTCCCCAATACAAGAATGATGAGAGTTTTTACTTTGGAAAACCAAAGTAAACCAAAGTAACTATATAAAGATATATAGTTATCTTTATCTTCTTCAGCTTGTTTTCTTTAAAGGAGATAGTGTGTATGTGTGTGTGTGTGTATGTTTTATTGGTGTCTTTTATTAGTCAATTTAGGCTGTGATATATTACAGTTACAGCATAAAGAGAAAATTGATATTGAGTCAATCATTTTAGAATAACCTTATGTACAACAGAAGAAAAAGTCCTTGTGTCCTTTATCATTCTCACAATTACTAGTACGTTTAAGCCTGTTGTTGTAGTTTTGTGTGAATCTGTCTCATTGGAGGATTTCCTTGTCCTTACTGACCCTTACTTCACCGAAAACAATGTCCTCCTCTAGTGATTGATCCCACCTAAAGGTATCTGCACATAAGATGTGCTGATATGAAAGACAATGTACTGTTGTGACTCATACAATTTTCATTGGCTAATTTTCACTAGTAGATTGCTAGCACTTTCCTCCTAGTTTGCCTTCATCTGAACTTTCTGCTGAAATCTGTCCAGTGTGAGTTACCCTGCTGGTATTTGAAATATCAGTTGCATCAAAGTAACATACAAGTCCACATAGTACCACAAATTGGTGGGTCGTAGATACTAGAAAAACACTCTAAATAGTGTCTTACAGCAACAAAGACTATCACAAGTCTATGATACACCAACTGATATTCTGCTTTATGTTGTTAATTCCTGACTCAGCTAAAAGATTATCTACTCTTAAAGATAATGGAATCATTTTGTTAAAGGGAAATGAGGTATGATAAGCCATGAGCTAACCCAGAAAGATTAATGTTTGATCACCTCCAATGGGAAGTGAAACACGTGATTTTATCAGTTCTTGTTCAAACAAGTTAAATGATCTCACCCAAATTTAGCAGAACAAGTCTGTAAAAATTTTAGGAATAAAAGAGGGAAGAAATGTCACACAGCTAGGCAGCCTAGAATGGGACAGGAATATTTAGAATACTAACCCTAATCAGTATGCAGTTAAAGACTGAACTTTTTTTATATTAAGAACATGTGTGGTGGTCAGGGAAAAATTGTACTTTCAATATATGGTTCGTGTTCAGCCTCTCTTCTTAGTCCTGCTCGCTACATTCTCTGGATTTTCCAAGATCCCCAGAATCAGAATCAATTCTCCAAGACTCTGCTCCAGGTCCTGCTGAAGTTAAAAGTATGCTTTATTCTTTGCTTAACAATTTTCCCTCTTCGAGAAATTTTTGAAATCAATCATCTGTACATAATCCACTTTTCTGTTTCCTTTATGGACATGAGTTTATGTCCTTTTCAAAAATCATTTTACTGGGGGAACATAAAACTCTTATCACAATCAATATATACATCTATTGTATACAGACCACATTTGTTCATTAGTTGCCATCATCATTCTTAAAACATCCTCCTACTTAGGCCCTTGGTATAAGCAACTCATATTTCCCCTCCTTCCCCTGTCCCCCTCCCTCATGAACTCTTGATAATTTACAAATTATCATGATTTTATCATATCGTACACTGTCTGATGTGTCCCTTCACCCACTTTCCTGTTGTCTGCGCCTTAGGGAAGAGGTTATATCTTTTAGAATTATTTTACTCAAATTTCTTATGAAATTCTGAGCTTCATAAGAGAAAGAAAATATTTGTGTTCCAGAAACCATATTACATTAAAGAACTTAAAAAGATAAATGTTTTACCACCCATGTACCTCTTTATTAAAATAAGAAAAGAGCTCTTACAAATTAAGGAAAATAGTAAGCGGCTAAGATTTTGTATTTTTTTGATTGTATGCCTAGATTTTAAATAGCATTTACTGACTTCCAATTTTTCCTATATTGACTCTAGTATTCTCTTAATCTCGCTATTATATTTTGCTAATATTGATAGAAATTGCATTTTATGTCACTTTTAATTTTAATTTGGGGGCTTTATTTTTAAGTAGAGCCAGTGAGTGCTCAGGACTTTTCCAAAAACGAGTTCATTGTCTTAAGGCATCTCCACCTTAATGAAGATAGGCAGAAGAATTTCTTTAAAGAAAATCATAGAAACATGGTGATACTTTACCAAAAATTTGAATGCTTAAGAAATTTTGTAAAAAAAAAAAAAGAGAAGGAAATTTTGTCCTCTTTTTAAAAAAAAATCTTAAGAAAGACTTACTTGATTTGTTCTTATACCAAACTTCTGCTTTTGGCCAACATGGAGTAGCAGAAATCAGATGTACTCATCTGAAAAATAAATAATATCAATGACAACAAATAGACAAAATAACTTGAAACAGCATTTTTCAAGATATTGAACATTAAGTAACAAATGACTGACTGTTCCTTGAGAGACATGAAACAAATGACATTGACCCCTGTCTCAATTTACTGCTCAGAGACTATTTTTCAGGGAGAAGGAACTCTAAGTAAAGCCCAGCAACTTTCCTGAAAGCAAGAGGAAAAGTTAGGATTCTAGAAGCCGAAATGGCTACACTAAACTTTTCTCTGTATCTGCGTAGCCAAAGTTAAAAAGAAGACCGCAAAGAAATAAACGATTCCCAAATAACGAAATCTCATCCACAAATCAGGCTCTGCTGTTATGTTATTAGGTGCTACAAAATTTGTTCTAATTCACAGCAATTCTGTACACAATAGAATGGAATTCTTCCCAGGGTGTATCACCTTCATGTCATTGCTATACCAGAGTCCACTGTTGCAGGCAAGGTGTCAACTCCCCTCACTGGGGATCTTCATCTTTTCCATGCACTCTCTGCTTTAGTAAACATGATTCCCTTGTTCCAGTATCTGGTCCCTCCTGGTAACATGTCCTAAGTACATAAGACAAAGTCTCGCCATCTTTGCTTCTTAGCAGTCAAATCTTTTCAAGGACAAATTTGTTCATTCTATCAATCCACAATCTATTCAACATTCTTTGTGAATACAAAGAATTCAAAGACATGGTTCTTCTCCAATGTTCCTCATTCACTGTCTAGCTTTCACAAGGCCATTGAAAATACCCCAGCTTGGGTCAGGCACCTCTCAATTGCCAACGTAACAGCATTTTGGTTTTTGATATTTTAAAGAGATTTTTTTTTGCAGCAGATTTGCCCAATGTAAAAGATTATTTGTTATACACTGCTGTTTCATGAGTATTAATGTTTGATCACCATTAAAGGTAAATCCTTGAGGACTTAACTATTATCTCATGTATCATGATGCTGTTTATAAGTTCAGTTGGAAATATTTTTTTATGTCAAGATTAATCCACAGTAAAGGTTCTAGTTATGGATTTTCAGGAATAGGTGCTTCAAGTCCTCTTCACTTTGAACAAATTTGTATCAATGAACCTTTCTCCTTCTCCATGCCTTATTCTTCTTTGTATATTCCAGCATCTTTGCTCAACTTACAAATTGAATAATAATTGTTAACAGTCACAACTTGACAGAAACTTTTCCTAATTTTAGACCATATAGTATCTATTGTCTTGTGTGAACAACTGTATCTTTGTCTATGTCTAGGTTCTACATGACCACAATTAATCACATCTTATACCCTCACCATACTTAAAAATTTTCCTCTGGAAGGTATATTATGGGAAATATCTGGAGGAAATGAAATGATTTTTTTCCAAGGTCCACTGAGTTAGAATCATGAGACATTAACTAATGTGAGTATTCCTGTCAGTTTAACAGCAGAACAATTGTGGCAAAGTTATCTTTTTTCAACATGTAGTAAAAATATGTAAATAAAGAAAAAAACAATATCCAATATATTTTAAAAGTTACCTATTTGTTTTGGTCTTGCAGATAAAATGTCTTCTTGACAAGCTTATCAAGAATTATAACCAACTACAAACTAGATATGGTCAGTAATATACGATAAAAAATCTACACTAATTATCTTGGCTCATGTTAAATATCCAGGGAGATGAAGAGAAAAATCAGAATTGCTACTTTTTCAGTCATTGCTCTTTGGCAGACCTCTAGTGAAATACTGGATTTAGTTCCATTCTGAGATGTGAGCTATGCCTCTTGTACCTATTCCAGGCTCTGTACTGAGCACTGATGATTCAAGGAGAAAAAGAGCATCCTGCCTTCGTGGAACTTGCATTTCAGTGGGGAAATGGAATAATTAAACTCATAATTTTATTGTGAAAAATAAGGACAAAATATGTAGAAGAGATAAATAATCCACTGTAGGGCTGCCAAAAAATGCATTTTAAGAAAGTTGTTAGATATTCAGTGCCCTTAAATTGGTCTTGACTCATAGTGACTTATGCAACTAAACACTGCCAGGTCCAGGCCTATCTTCACACTTGTTGTGATGTGATGTGTCCAAGCCCATTGTTGCACCCACCATGTTAAGGTTTTGTCAATTTTGTCAAGGATCTTCCTACTTTTGTTGTCCCTCCATTTTACATTTTGTCTTTTTCCAGAGACTGGTTTCCCCTGGTAACCATATGCAAAGCATATGATACAAAATCTTGCCATCATTTCTTGTAAAGACTATTCTGGCTATAGTTTGTCCAAGATAATCTTTTGGTTCTTTGTCCATGGCACTTTCAATATTCTTTAACAACACCATAACACAAATTCCTCCCAGGTCCCCCTTATTTAATGTACAACTTTCAAATGCACATGAGGAATGTCTTAGTCCTTAGAGGGCTGTCTCTGCTTTCAACACTACAGAGGTCCTGTGCAGCAGCTGTACCTAATACAATGTGTCTTTTGATCTCTTGACTGCTGCCATGTGCATTATTAGTGAATGCAACTAAGAAAGAAACTTTGACAACTTCAACCTTCTCCATTTATTATGATGTTATCTTCATTTATTATGAATTGGCCCATTTGGGAGGATTTTTTTTTCCTATACATTAACTTATAATCCATACTGAAGAATGAAATCCTCGGTCTTCGTAAAGTCATACATCATGTCCTCCTCACTTACAGCAAGCAAACTTTTGTCATTTGCACTATGAAGGTTGTTAATGAGACTTTCTTTCATCCTGATGCTGAAATCTTCTTCAGAAAATCCAGCTCCTCTGATTATTTGCTGAGCATACATAATAGATAAGTAGGATGAGAGGACACAATACTGATGTGTACTTTTTTTCTTTATTTTAAGCCATGCAGTGTGCTCTTGTTCTGTTTCCACACTCCACATGAGCACATCTAAGTGTTCTGGAATTCCCATTCTTCTCAAAGTTATGCATAGTTTAGTTAGGTTCACATAGTCAAAAATCTTGGCATAGTCAATAACACACAAATAGCTTTCTGGAATTCTCTGCTTTGAGTAAAGATCCATCTGACCTCAATAATGATATCCCTTTTTCCATGTCTACTTCTGAACTGGGCATTCATTTCTCTCAGCTTCCTGTCAATGTATTGCTGCAATCATTGTTGAGTGATCTCATGCAAACTTTTACTTGCATGTGTTAACATTGATACTGTCCTATAATTTGAACATTCTGTTGAGTCACCTTGCTTGGCTCTGGGCACAAATATGTATCTCTTCTAATAGTAAGTTGGCCATGTTGCTATCTTCCAAATTTCTTGGCCTAGATGAGTGAGTGCTTCCAGTGCCCCAACAGTTTGTGCAAACATTTCAATTAGTAGTCCATCAATTCCTGGAGGCTTTTGTTGGGCTAATGCTTTTAGTGCAGCTTGGATTTCTCCCTCAGTACCACTGGTTCTTACCCATCATCTACTTCTTGAAATGATTGAGTTGACTAGTTCTTTTTGGTAGAGTGATTCTGTGTAGTCTTTACAGTTTCTTTTGATGCTTCCTACATTGTTCAATATTGTGTCCACAGAATCTTTCAATATTGCAACAGGAAAAGAGGAGAGATAGGAAATAAGTGAATATTACTCTCAGATTTACTCAAATCAGATCTGTCAACTGCTATCCTAGGCCATCTACCTTATCTCCTCTTTTCTGACCTCCTTTCCTGATGCTTTAAAATGCTAAGTTTTCCATTGGCTTCACTAGGGGCCCTGGTGCTTCAGATACCTTTTTTGGAATACTTTAGGTTTCCTGCTTTAATTCCATGGGTTTTCCAGAGGCTGATAGGACATTTTGGGTAGCATTCCTTGAACCTTATCTGAAACCCACATGAGTCTACTTTTTTCTTGGGTACTTTCCAAACAAGCAGTTCCTGTTGATGAGCTACCTTAAGAACTGTCATTCCTGCCCAAACTTAGAGCTTGAGCACCGGATGAACCTGATCTACATTGAGTCTGATCCTAATGAAGTGTTGGTGGTTTTCCCATGATAGTTATGAGTGCTTTTTAGATGAATAAGAAAAGTATGCTGCAGCAACAAAGCCCACATGGACGAAGCACAGCAGTTTGTGCTACCACGAGGGGTCAAAAGGATCAGGTATCAGGCAGCAAAGAACTAAAAATTATGTCATTGTAAATAAGGGGGAGTACAGATTGGGGACCCAAAGCCCATCTGTAGGTAACAGACATCTCCTTACAGAAGGGGTGCAGAGAGGAGACATACCAGGTAAGATTCAGTGTAGCAATGATGAAACCTACAACTTTCCTCTAGTTATTGAATGCTTCTTTCTTCCTCACTATCGTGATCCCAATTCTACCTACAAATCAGATGAGACCAGAGGATGTACACTGGTACAGATATGAACTGGAAATACAAGGGACCCAGGACAGATAATCCCTCAGGACGAGTGATGAGAGTGACGATACTGGGAGGGTAAAGGGAAGGTGGGGTAGAAAGGGGGAACCGATGATAAGGATCTACATGTAAACTTCTCCCTGGGGTATGGGCAACCCATACCCAGAAGTGGGTAAAAGGAGACATTGAACAGTGTAAGATATGACAAAATAATAATAATTTATAAATATTAAGGGTTCATGAGGTAGGGGGAGGGAAAATGAGGCGCTTTAATAGAAAGTAAATAGGCTTTAATAGAAAGTAAATGTTTTGAGAATGATGAGGGCAACAAATGTACAAATGTGCTTGACATACAATGGATGGATGGATGGATTGTGACAAGAGTTGTAGGAGCCCCCCAAAAATGATTTAAAAGAAGAAGAAAGAACGGTATGCTGGACCAGAAAAATAGAGGCAAAAACAACACACCAAAAACACAGACTGAAGTATCTGCTTCCTAGTAAACTCTTGCTCCTACATGCTTGTTTAATTATCAGTAGCTGCCATGAGTGAGTGTCTTTAACAAACAGGGTTTTTCTCTCTGAGAGTTTGTAAGGATCAAAGTTTGAATTTCAAGTTTGGGCTCTCAGAGAAGACTTTCTCTCTTTCGTGGCTATGGAGAAAAGCTTGAGTCTCTTTCCAATGTCATTGGGCCCGTGTCCCTGAGAAGTATTCATATGTCTTGGCTTCCAATCTTCTTGGTTCTAGGAGTGTCTCAGAATGGGAACTGTGGAAACATACACTCCACCCCTTGCTCTTATTTCTTTGTGATCACAAACCTCTCTATCTTTGCTCACTTTTCTGTTTTATGAGATAAAGGCTTTGTTGACCACACCCCAAGGAAGCTTTTCTTACATCTGATCAGGAGAGTGAGGGGATTGAGAGTGTTATATTACACCTTTAATCCTCTTATTGGTTTATCACACGAGAACACTCTCTGGGGGATTATTGCATAACTGCCCTATGACATTATTACATAACTGCCAACCCCCTATAATCAATTCCCAGGCATGTTGATGCACATTTTGAGGGGGGTGCTATTCAGTTCATGATATCCAATACAAATTTTGTAGTCTCTTTTCAGGATTTCATATCTCAGGATGATGGATCTAAGTAGAGCATGTCTAGATTTTTTCTAAATCTTGCTCTCTTATCCTTTGTATTTCACTTTGTTACTCTCCAAAAAAGCAGTTTTTAAGTTTTCCTACTGTATATTTTCTAGCAAAAAGAAACTAAGGCATAAGGAAACTAGCTCTTTGGCTGTGGGTTACCCAACAAAGTGTGTCCTTGTATGTGCTGTAGATTGGAAATTCCTCTTGGCAAGGAAATAATAGCCTTGCCTTCATCTTAATGGAAAAGAACCATCCATAAGTTGTGTTTGAAAGAACAAACCCAATGCAAAACTTTCAAATAACAGATTGTACCCAGCAGTGATCAGCATGGACAGAGACAAATGACATGTTCTCACGCTGTTTCCTGTACCTTAGTTGTATTTTGAACTGGCAGAGCCACAGCTCAGAGTTGCTGAGGCACCATGCCCAGTTGTTACTCCTAGTGCCAAGACTGCCAACAAGGGTCCTGTTGTGCTGACAATGTGGGGTTATGGGCACCATTATGCTAGGAACTAGATGGAGAGACTACCAATTCGCTGAGTCAAATTCTTTCTTCTGCTCTCCCCCCAGAATGGAAATCGATGTCTGGCACTTAGCGTTCATGAGTACCTCGACAATACCAATCTCAGTGTGTGCATGCTTCTGAGGAAAAATAAATGGGGGAGCTAAAAGAAGACTTCATTTCCGAACCTCAGATGTGTCACAAACATCATCGAGAAAAATTGATTCAGCAAAATTATGGGTGGACCTGACTGCCCTTTTAATTGCATGCTGAGTTTGGTGATGATGTGTCTGATTTTTCTCCTGCGTTAAAAATATCAAATGTCAAAAGAACTAGAAAGAAAGATGATGGGAATCAGTAGTCCCTGATATTTCTTTGTAAATTTTCAGTCTCTGCTGGCCGTTTCTCTTTCTCCCTTGCTAAACGATCTTGTTTTCAGTGTAGGAGGTTATTCTCCTGAACCGTTTCAGACAGTTTTCTGTTATTACTTTAATTCTCAGTAAGCTGTTGGCAATTGCTACCAAATTACTTCATGGATCAATTCTTCCCACATAGCCTATTAAGTTTTTGCTTTTCTGTCCTGAGTAAGATATCACAAATACATTTGGTTACATTTGGTCAGTGGGCCATAAGCCCTTTACTCCTCTTTAGAACTGACTGCAATGGATTCACAGTAGGATTTCTGAGTGCTG
>PVJH01031258.1:0-23928 GCA_004026705.1 Nesogale talazaci
AAAAAATGTACTTGGTCAACTGAATATAGGAGATGCATCATCATTGCCCATTTTATAGAAAGGCAATTCAATAGTATGCAGAAGTGATTGATATAATATTAATATACATGCAAGTAAATTTGTGCTGACCATAAATCAAACTTCTTACCATCAAACATATCCTGATCCAGAGTGACAACACAGAGCCGAGTGGAACTGCTTCTTTGTGCTAATGAAACTTAAAATTTTTAAGGGAACAGATAGACTTATTTTCCTCTCAAGTAGTGGTTTGAGGTCAAAATTCTGCAGTTAGAAACAAAATTCTAAGTGACTTCCACCAAACATTTGATAATTCTAATATGAATAGCATGATTAAGCTAACCAATAGGACAGTTTTAAAATTCTGTGAGAAAAATGACATACATATGCAAACAAAGTTTTTTTTCCTTGTCTGGATTTACTCTCAATAAAATGGTTTTGAGGAAAAGTAGAATCTAATAAATATTTTAAATAATTAAAATTATAGCATATTTAATAAAAATTATACCCATATGATATAAATTTCCACAATAGCAATCAGAACAATACACATAATATTTATGCTGTACAGGAGATCTCCATGGTATCTTAATGACTCTTGAGTCAGAGTTTTCCAGATGACCTTCCACTAAATGACCCATATGAACACATACTATATTTGCTTTACAATAGTAGTTCTCAACCTTCTGAATACCATGACCCTGTAATACAGTTCCTCATGTTATAGTGACCACCCAAACATAAAGTTACTTTCATTGCTACTTCATAAGTGTAATTTCACAACTGTTATGAATTGGGTGACACATGTGAAAGGATTATTTGACCTACAAAGGGGTCTCAACCCACAAATTGAGAACTACTGCTTTAGAACAAGATAAACAGTTATAAAATGTTCCATGGAGGCCGAGGTAAGAGAGAATCAAAGATATATTCCTTACACTTACTTCCTGTTTGTAGTTTGCCAAACTTTGTCCAGAAATTTTGAATTGTTCAGAATTTATAAAAACCTGAAATATGAACCATGAGCATCAAATTTTTCTAAACCAGTGGTTTGTGTACCCTTTCCAACAGTGTCATAGAAGCTGAATTATGCAAAGGATGAATTAAACTTTTGACAAGTAATAAAAATCATTTTTTTATTTCAACAGCAAGAAAGTCAAATCTTTGTTTATGGTCTTTAATATTAAATAACCCCATCCAAAACTTAAACTATTATGTAGGTGAAACCTTGATTATATTCAATAAACATGTCATTAATGAATCCTTTAAGCATTGCTGTAGTTGCATATGTCTGATTATGACCTCTTAAAATGTAGAAAGAATACATACAGTATTTAGTCAGCCTGAATATATTCATTTCTTTAAAAAAAGAGATTATTCAAAATAAACAAACATTTCCTAACTCTATTTGATATCAGCAAATTACTTTAAAATCTTAACACTATTTCTGTACTATAAGGCATAGTTAAAATACAATTTTATCATTTAGTATTTTGTCTTATCTATTTATTTAAATTTTTCCTTGATTTTTTAAAAAAGTCTAAATTTTGATTTAAAAAAATCATTAACTTGTTTCTCAACGACACACTCTATAGGACAGACTAGAAGCTGTTAATCCATCAGCAGATTTTCAATGACTATTAGACTTGAACTGTTGACATTTTGGTTAACAGTATAAAGCTAGACTCACTGTGCCTCTTAAATTATTTCTATACTTATCCCACCCCAACCACTCTGGACCTAGTGGACATGAGAGTGTGGGAGGGTGATGTGTGTGACCTTCCAAAAATGACTTCCCTGGGCCACATGAACTACTCCGAAAGGAATCAGTGTCTCTCCTACTTAGTTTATTTTGCTGCTGTTGTTGTTGTGAGGTGCTGTTAAGTTGCTTCCGATCCATAGTGAGCCAACACATAAAAGAAGGAAGCACTTCCTGGTCAGGGTATGATTTATGTCTATGAGAGCCAACATATAGTGATCTCCATCAAGGACACACCAAGCCAAGTCCCCTATGAAGATGGTCCTTCTCTGGGTTTATCAGGCAGATAGAAGTAAGACTATAGCCATTCCATTTGGTCTGGAGGCAAGATCATTCATATCCCTGATCAAAATTGGTCCCAGTGTTTTGTTTTATCTTCTACTGAGTGTGCTTTTCTCTTTGTACTTGAAAGTGTGTTTATTGTCTGTACTAGGGCTCTTAAATTTGTCTTTATTTTATTGATTAGTGTCTTACAGCTCCAGAATTTATGTGTAGCTCTTTGATCCATTTTGCGTTTGTCTTTGTACCAAGAGTGAAGCATGAGTCCTGTTTCATTCTTTTGCAGATAAGGATACAATTTTGACACCAGCATCGTTTGTTGAGTTTAGTGCTTTTGGTCCTTTTTCAAAGGTTATTTTTCTTATTATTGTACCAGTATCAGGCTGGTTGGACTACTGTGGTGGTGTACTAGGTTCTGAGGTACAATAGCATGAGGTCTCTTACTTTATTTTTCTCCATAAAGACTAATTTGGTTATCTTATATCTCTTTCCTCTCCTCATGACAATGGTAATTTGTTTTTCCAATTCTTTAAAGAATGATGTTGGAATATGTATCAGAATTTCCCTGTATTTATAGACTGCTTTGGGCTGCATTGACCCTTTTGGGATATTAAGCTTCCAATCATGAACATGGGATAGTCTTACCCAAGAATAGATTTCTTTTGGTTGATTGTAATAGTGATCTGTGTCATTCTTATAGATTTTTTGTTTGTTTGTTTCTTTGGTTAGCTTTACTTTTATCTTTTATGTAACTATTATAAATGGTTTTGATTTGGGGATGTATTTTTCAGAGTTCTTTTCATTGGTATACAGGAATCTGATTGATTTCTGCTGGTTAACCTTGTATCCTGCCACATTACTATATCTTTCACTTGTTTCCACTCAGTATTTTGTCGTGTCTGTGGGGTTTTCTCCATATAAAAATCATATGGTATTTACCTGAGAGTCTCACTTCTTCTTTGCCCAGAAAGCCCACTTAATTCCATTGTGCTGTTGAATCATTTTGAATTATTCTAGTTTGGGTAAGAATTCCAGCATGACATTGAAAAAGAAGGGCAATAGGAGGGCATCCTTCTGTGCTCCCCCATTCACATAGAAAATCTTGTCAGTTTTTCCTTTTAGAGAATGATGTTGGCCTTCCGTTTTTTACATATACCTTTATTGTGTTGAGAAATTTACCTTCTATGTGTGTTTTACTTAGTATTCTTTTTTTTTATCACAAATGGGAGTTGGATATTGTCAAACACTTTTTTTATGTTGATGAAAATGATCATTAGGTTCTTTTTAAAACTCCTTGGCTGGTTTTGCTCATCTAAACGACCATTTTGTTTTCTTTATGCACGCAAGATGATATCCTTGATATCATCTCACAACTTATCAGCTCATTGGTTATTAGTGTTCAATGTGTCAAATCTATTCAGGTGGTGTCTTGTACATTCAAATGTGATGTACTCAAGCACATACTTAGGCTCTAGTAGACTTACTTTTTTTTCAGCTTCAACTTGAACTTGCATATAAGAAATCGGTGACCAATTCCTCAGTCAGTCCCTAGGGTTCTGCCTAGTGATATTTATTGTCTCCATTGTCTCCTTCCACCAATGTAGTGCACCTGATCCCTATGTATGTTATCTACTAGATCATATTGCTGATATTTGTGTTAGGAGACACTTAACAATGAATAACTTGCTTTACAAAATTCAATTCTGTCATTTCAGATGTGCTGTCTGTTACCAGGCCTTAGTTTCCAAATAATGATATTCTTTTTCATTTCCAGCTTTCCCATTGCAATCATAAGTCATTTTCAGTGTGTCTTTTTTTTTCAGTGTGTCTTGATTGCATGTTTGATCAACTTCAGGCTGCAGAATATGATGCAGGTTTTTAATTTTTCATATTTGGTACTAAGATTGGTGTGTAAAATGGAATAACAATGTGCATTGGTCTTGTAGACATTTATTGTTCCTTTAACATGACTGTATTTCAAGAAGGCCATAGAACTTTTGAAGCCCCTTGTATCAGACAATGTTCTAATGATTTGCATAAGACTTTCACTGATGAATTCTGTTTGGTGTGAATTGTCAGATCTTCCTATATACTCTATTTTAGTCTGCAAGTTCCTTTCAAATCTGTCCACCATGTGTAACTCTGAAGATGCTTCAAATAATGGTAGCATACATTCAAGCATTACAGCAACATGTAAAACAGATTATGATAAACTGAAAAATTAGTGGTATAGTGTAATACAGTAAATAAGAAAATTTGTTTTTACACAATTATATTGTAGTAAAGAACCTCCCTAAAACTCCATTAACACATAAATTGAAATTGTTTTGACAGAAATACTACAAGTGTATTACCTTAAAGGACAAAAAATTATTCTCATTCTTTAAGAAGTTAAATGTCTGAATTTAGAAAATGGCTCCGGGGGTAGGTAATGCATTATATATTTTAGCTTCTAATAACTGAAAATGAGTAGCCCTAGTGGCATAATGATTTTGTGTTGGACTCCTAGCCTCAAGGTCAGCAGTTCAAAACCACCAGCCTTCCCTTGGGATAAAGATGAGGTTTTCTAGTCCCATAAGAGTCATAATTTCAGAAATTTACAAAGATAGTTATATCCTATTTTATAGGGTCACAATCTGACAGAATTGACTTGGCAGTGAAGGAAATGGAAAATGCTTGCAATTATTCAGTTTTGGACTAACTGTGATAAGGCTATGGATTTGTCTGACATTAATAATAACCACATTAGGGTAATAAAAACCCCATATATTTATGAGCAGGATCATGTGTACAAGCCCAAGGTTAAAACTTCAACACATAATTTTTCAGAACAAAATTCAGTCCAAATATGCTTTATATTACCAATTTTAGTATTGTCTTTCTCTTTTGTGTTTTTCTTTGCCCTTCCTTCTTATCACCTTTTCTATTTGCTCAATTTATTCTCACAACAGTGAGGAATAAGGAAGCTCCAGAATCTTTGAAGACTGACATGATGACTATTTTCTGTAAGTCATATTTGACAAGAGTAACTGCCCTAATTGAATCAAGACCTCAGTCTACCATGGAGCTTATTGGACCTTATGGTGACAGAAGCCAAGTAACAACATGATCCCAGGGATGAGGTGGGGATGGTCATCATAATGTGCAAAAGTGTCAAAGTAGTCATCAAAATTATCTGACTCATAGAGATTTATGGCATGGGACATTTGAAAGAGAAATCAGTGGAAAAAACTGCTAAGTATTTATTTAATCTGTACAATCAGAAGAATTCTAGATCAGGTGAATGGCTGTGTAATCCCAAATGAAAGAAAATGAATGATTTGTCTTGAATCAGTTTATAAACCTATAATTTGAATGGAGGGGAGGCCAGTTTCCTCTGACTATGGACTCTACTCCACCACCAACATTTTATGCTGTTCATCTCCCTCCCTTCAGTATTCATGGAAGTGTGACTTCTCCCAACCTTAAAGGTGTGACTTTTTTTATTTTGTGCATGGGGGTGGTGAGGGGGTGGTGCTGGTGGCAGGGAGTCATCAGACTTTCTGGAGATTAGTAGAAACTGACTATGAATTGACACCAATTCCAAGAGACCCTAAGCATTGTAAAGACTACTCCGTCTGATTTGGAGTGCTTAGAAGTAAAGATCTTGTGTCAGGCAGGATTCTCTTAGAGAAGCAAAATCAAGGCACTAGTAATCCTTTTTATATATTTACATATAGAGAAAGGTATATAAGATAAGAAAGAAACAGTTAACTATATATGAAGCACTGCAGATTGCTCAGTGCAACTGACTTGCGTAAGATAGCTAGAAGACTGGCAGTCCTTCAAGTCTTGAGGGTCGCTGAGTAGTCCTCTGTAGAGCAGTCCAGGCTATCTGGTCACAGGCAGCAAATAGCAGAGCAGGTCACCAACAGTCAGCCAGATGACAGAGTCCAACAGTCCCCAGCTCAAGAGATGTATATCCCAGGAGCGTGGCGAAGTAGGGCTTGAAGGAACCTCAACTCACAGCAATGTAGTTCATGATTAGGTGTCCCACGGGTAGTGTTGCTTGGAGGTCGAGGCACAGGACAAACAAGGCAGCTCTCTGGTCCAAAGATCCGGAAGCAAGAGAGAGGGCAGGAGTCGCTGAGCCCTTCCTATCTCTGCCCTTCAATTAATCCCAAGTGTTCATTGGCTGTGCCATCACAACAGACCCACCAATCTTCTGTGGCCATGTTGGCATAACAAACCTACCCATCACAATCCATGCCTTGCCAACATGGCACCTGTACACAATTTTTTACCCATATAGAATTTCCAGACATCAATGAAATCAAACTTATACTTAACATCAAACATCTATCATACATATAAATGAGAACACACAGAATCAAATTGTAGCTGATATATCATACATGAGCAAAGAAAAGATTCATTAAACTTATAAACAGAAAATACATGAACAATCACAAACCTCGCTTCTGCAATTGATCACATGGTCATAATTGGTAGGTAGAACTACCTTCTACTATCCACTCTGTATTACCTTTGCCCACAGCAATCACTTCAGCTGGTTGTGGTTTTTTGCCTGGTGGGGTGACCCAGACCTTCATTCCTGAGGGGTCTAGGTCATTAGATGTCCTATCATGATGGAGTTGCTGTAATTTACCATTAACTTTTATCACAGGGCATGGTAGCACTAAGAGTCGGCCTATGGGATCTCCTGCATTCCAGACATATTCTTCTTTACCCCCATTATGTAACACCAGTCCAATGTCTTCTTGATCATCTGGATCAATCACACCACTCAGTACAGTGACACCCTTTCTGATATGTTGATCCAAAGGCGTGAGAAGCCCAAAGTGGCCAGGGGGCATTCTCAGCTGCCAGTTCAGTGGAATCCGTGCTGTGTTTCCAGGTGGGAGAGTTCCTTCCTTTGTGACCTTGACCTCCAGTCCCGAAGAACATAGGGTTGCTGGGCCAGGAAGCAAAAATGCTGCAAGTGGGTCAATAGGAGTAACAGTGAGTGGTGTCACTCCAGTTTCCACCCCTTATTTCCTGTACCCATTAATCCAGGCTATTGGAGACACGGCTAAATATATTTGCCACTGGTTTAAAGCGTATACAGCTTCCTGGAGAACACTGCCCTATCCTTGCAAGTTGTTGCCACGAGTTTGTGCTGCAGTTGTGTCTTCAGGAGTCCATTCCATCATTCTATCAAGCCAGCTGCTTCAGGATGATGAGGAACATGATATGACCAGTGGATTCCATGGGCATGGGCCCATTCCCGCACTGAATTTGCTATAAAGTGAGTTCCTTGATCTGAAGCAATGCTATGTGGAATGCCATGCTGGTGGATGAGGCATTCTGTAAGTCCACGAATGGTGATTTGGGCAGAAGCATTGTGTGCAGGGAAGGCATATCCATATCCAGAATAGGTGTCTAGTCCAGTCAGAACAAAACGCCGCTCCCTCCAGGATGGCAATGGTCCTATATGATCAACTTGCCACCAAGTTGCCAGTTGATCTCCCCGAGGAATTGTTCCTTATCTTGGACTTAATGTCAGTTACAGCTCCTGGCAAATAGGGCACTCAGGGGTAGCTGTGGCCAAGTCAGCCTTGGTGAGTGGAAGCCCATGTTGCTGTGCCCATGCATAACCTCCATCCCTGCCACCATGTCCACTTTGTTCATGTGCCCATTGGGCAATAACAGGAGTGGCAGAGGAAAGAGGAGGGCCAGTCTCCACAGTGCATGTCATCTTATCTACTTGATTGTTAAAGCCCTCCTCTTCAGAGGTAACCCTTTGATGAGCATCCACATGAGACACAATTACATTTACTTTTTTGGCCCATTCAGAGAGATCCATTCACATACCTCTTCCCCACACCTCCTTGTCACCAATCTTCCAATCATGTTCCTTCCAAATCCCTGACCATCAAGTCAAGCCATTAGCCACAGCCCATGAAACAGTATACAGTCTCACATCTGCCACTTTTCCTTGTAGGCAAACTGAGCAGCCTGGTGCACTGCTCAAAGTTCTGCCCATTGGGAGGATTTTCCTTCACCACTATCTTTCAGGGAGATCCCAGAAAGGGGCTGTAGCACTGCTGCTGTCCACTTATGAGTAGCACCTGCATATCGTGCAGAACCATCCGTGAATCAAGCATGACTTTTCTGTTCTTCAGTTAAATTATCATAAGGAACTCCCCAGGAGGCCATAGGTGCAGATTTGGAAAGAGAAGGTAATGTAACTGGAGTGGGGACTGTGGGCATTTGGGCCACTTCTTCATGCAGCTTACTTGTACCTTCACGTCCTGCTCTGGCCTGATCTCATATGTACCACTACATTTAACAATGGAGTGTTGCTGCGCACGTCCAACTTTATGACTCTGTGGGTCAGACAATACCCAGTTCATGATGGGTAGTTCAGGCCTCATGGTGACTTGGTGGCCCAAGGTGAGGCGTTCAGTCTCCTCCAAAGCCCAGTAACAGACCAACAGCTGTTTTTCAAAGGGGGAGTAGTTGTCTGCAGAAGATGGCAGGACTTTACTCCAAAATCCCAATGGTCTATGATGTGATTCACCAATAGGAGTCTGGCAAAGACTCCACACTGCATCTTTATCAACAACTGACACTTCTAGCCCCATTGGGTCAGCTGGATCATATGGTCTCAGTGACAAAGCAGCTTGCATGGTAGCCTGAACCTGTTGCAGAGCCTTTTCTTGTTCCAGGCCCTACTCAAAATTGGAGACTTTTCGTGTCACCTGATAAATAGACTAAAGTAGAACACCCAAGTGAGCGATATGTTGCCTGCAAAATCTGAAAAGGCCCACTAGGCATTGTGCCTTCTCTTTCATTGTTAGGGGAGCCATATGCAATAGCTTGTTCTTCACTTTAGTGGGACTATCTCGACATGCTCCACACCACTGGACCTATAGAAATTTTACCGAGGTGGAGGGTGCTTGAATCTTTGTTGGGTTAATTTTCCAACCTCTTGTATGCAGATGCTGTACTAATGAATCTAAAGTCTTTGATACATCCTCCTTAGTGGGTCCAATCAGCATGTCATCAATATAATGGACTAGTGTGACACTTTGTGGAATAGACAGGCGATCGAGGTCCCTTCGGACTAAATGATGGCACAGGCAGACGAGTTGATCTAACAGTGGGTGAGAGTTGTGATGGTGTACTGTTGCCTCTGCCAGCTGAAGGCAGATTGCTTTTGGTGATCCTTTGAAATTGGTATTGAGAAGAAGGCATTGGCCAGATCAATATTACATTTCTTGCATCAGTATCCCACACCCTCAGTAACCATTCCCAGGAATATTCCCCAGGCTTTTGCTTGTACGTATTTGAAAGCTCGAGCAGTTCTTTGTGAGTATAGCGTACTTCTTCTTGAGTAATCACCT
The DNA here is from genome assembly GCA_004026705.1 of Nesogale talazaci. NCBI lineage: Eukaryota > Metazoa > Chordata > Mammalia > Afrosoricida > Tenrecidae > Nesogale > Nesogale talazaci. The sequence goes on from PVJH01031258.1 coordinate 9,445, forward strand.
CGGCTTCACCCTTAGGAGCTTTCCTTGCCTTAATTTTAGTTACAGGTCTAGCAGAAACTATCAATGGTGAGGGTCTTTTCTGAGTGTTCTCAGCACTATCTTGTAAGTTTTCTCTCTCAGGCAATGGTAGAGATGCAGCCCCACCTGGCATTTCACCTGGAGTAGGTTGGTTGATCTGCTCAGGTGTGGGTTGTTTTGTTGATAGTAGACTACGCTCTTCAGCTGGGTGGGGTAGATCTATTGACTAGGCTGGTTCAATTGTTTCTAATGTTGGCATAATATACTCCTCTTCTGGATCATCAGCCCATATATTCCCATTCCATGTTTTAGGGTCCCAATTTTTTCCTGTCAATGCCCTCACTTTGGCTTCCGACACTGCTCTAGATCTGCCATTCAGCTGATGTTGTAATTCAGCCAATTGCATAATGAGACATTGGACCTGGTTCTCAGCAATATTGGCTCTTTTACTACAGGCAAGAAGGGTCTCCTTTGTAGGACAGACAGAACACTTCATGTCTGTGAGTCGGCACTTAAGGCGTGCTTCTGTGACCCTGAGGCAATCCCTCACCTTAATCACATGGTCCATTGTAAGGAGGACCAGCCAACCAGCCTCCTTATACTTGGCATCCTGACAAAACTGCTGGAATATATCAAACATGCGTTCTCCCAGAGCCTCTCCTGTAACCAGCACCCCATCCATCGGTGCTCCTACTTTAGGTATTAGCTTTCTATTTCACACCATGAACTAACAGGTTTGACAAAATTACCCATGGCTTTAGGTGTAGAATTAGCATCACCAGTGCTCTTAAGATTAATCAGATTGGAGAACCAATCAAAGAAACCCATATTTATTATTTTATTTCTCTAGAAGCACTCCTAGTACCACTTGTGTCTCTCAAGGTTCTCTTAGAGAAACAAAATCAGGACACTAGTAATTCTTTTTATATATTTATATATAGAGAGAGGTAGATAAGAAAGAAAGAGTTAAGTAATCTATAAAGCAGTACAGATTGCTCGGTGCAACTCACTTGCTTGAGACAGCTAGAAGACTGGCAGTCCTTCAAGTCTTGAGGGTCGCTGAGTAGTCCTCTGTAGAGCAATCCAGGCTATCTGGTCACAGGTAGCAAACAGCACAGCAGGTCCCCAACATTCAGCCAGATGACAGAGTCCAACAGTCCCCAGCTCAAGAGATGCATATCACAGGAGCATAGCGAAGTAGGGCTTGAAGGAACCTCAACTCACAGCAACACAGTTCACGATTAGGTGTCCCACGGGCAGTGTGGCTTGGAGGTTGAGGCACAGAACAAACGAAGCAGCTCTCTGGTCCGAAGATCCGGAAGCAAGAGAGAGGGTGGGACTCACTGAGCCCTTCCTACCTCTGCCCTTCAGTTCATCCCTTGTATTCATTGGTCGTGCCCTCACAAGAGACCCATCAATCTTCTGTGGCCATGTTGGCATAACAAACCTACACATCACAGATCTTAAGGGAGACTTAGTTCAGATTCATCTCAGAATAACCAGAGAAGTTCTGCTTGGATTTTGTTGGATCTGAAACCCTCACTAGCTTACCAATCTCTTGCTATTTAAATTGGAACCAACAATCTAAAATACTGTCTGCCATTCCTAGGAGTCATCAGGAGTCTTCCATCTGAGATATAGAGCATAGATCCATTTGTCTGCATCCACTTATCAGATCTGCTGGACTTGGATTCATTTTAAATTCATTGTTGCCTTCCTACCAATTTTTGACATGCCAGTCTCCCACAGCTACCTGAAATGGCATAAGCCTTCAGTCAAATACTTAACCCAGAGACATGGAACCAGCCCAGATATAGCTTTTCCTTCTTCCCCCACTGTTTGAGCCATTTTCTTGATATACATTTTTCACTATACAAACATGCACACATCACGATTACTCTAATAAAATACAACACTTTGAATTATGCAAAAGTACTTGCTCTTTGATTACCCAACACACGCAGTTAATTCAGAGCATTCATAGATCAAAAGAAATATTTCCCACTATTTTTTCAAATAATTTAATAGGCATTTACATTGTAACTACTTAAGAGTTATTTGAAAATAATATACAGATTAATAGTAAACATAATGAATTCAATCCACATGTAAATAATGCAATTCTTTTCTAATAAAATATGGGTACTTGCCTGTTACAACTTCTCAAACCTTGGAGAAACTTTGAACATGAAACCTCTTTATTGCTGTTCCACTTGCTTTCTGTGATAGCAGCTACTGAAAACCCAGCTTCATAGTACTATAAAGTTATGGATAGAAAGACAGCGGCTGAGCCCCAGTAGCATAGTGGTTGTGCGCAGGACAGCGACCCAGTGGGCTGGCGGTTCAAATCCAGCAGCAGCTCTCCAGGAGCAAGGCTGGGTCTCCTACTCCTACCAGAGGGCAGTGATGCTCAAAAAGCAAAACAAACAAACAAAAAAACAAAGAAAGAGAGCATCCACTAATATGAAAGCCACTACCAAGTTAAGAGCTTTTCAGAGTTTCACAATTATTGAGTATTGTTCAATTAAAATTTCAATCCTGCTTTAGTAAAATTAAGCCAGCCTATAGTATCCTATTGGCATCCTCTCTACCAGTTGCTTTGCTAACGGCAAGTTGAGTAGTTTGAAACAGCTGGTTGCTCTGCAGGAGAGACGGGGCTTTTTATTCTGGTAAAGAGTTCTAGGTCTCAGAAATTCACAAGGACAATTCTACCCTGTCTTATGGGGGTCTTATATTTTCTATGCAAAACAGAATCCATTGCCATTGATGGAATTGCAGTGTTTGGTTTTTGCTTTGTTTTGTTTTTGCCAAGTTCCTGTGACTTCTTTTTGGTAAATGAGGAATGTTAGAGCTCCAATTTGGCTTTCTGAAGTTTCGTGTTCACAGTGCTTTATTTGATTACAATTTTTAAATGTGAAATAGTCTTTTTTTTTTCAAAATACGTCTTGTTGTGGATTGTCTGAGGTCTTAGAGATGATTTTCTTTTGTTTCTGCTGGTATATATATTTCATGAGTATAGTTTTTGCTATACATATTGTGAATCAAGAATAAAATTTGTGTTAGTCTGAGTAGACTCGAGAAAGAAATCCAGGGGTATACAAATGTGCTTCAGAGAGAACATCGTATCAAAAAGCAATTGCACGTTGTGGCAGTCACCTCATCTGGTGTCGGTTTGAGGGTTAGGAGTCTGGCCTGTCAGTCTACAGATAGTCAATGAGACCTCTGCGTGGGTGTGGCCTTCTGAGAATTCTGGGAAATGGGGTCATTCTGTCTTGGAGGCGGAGACACTGCTCTCTTGGTTCAGTTCCTTGGAGACTCTCTACTGACAACGCTCGCTTGGAGATGCTCTACTGTAAAGGCTTACCTGCTGCGAGACATCCCTGAGGTGAAACCACATGCAACTACCTGAGTGCCCTGAGCTGGGCAAGCCTCATGGAGGCAACCAGACCTCTGAAGTCTGAGGAGCCCCTCAGATACCCCTGCCAGCACGGAGATGTTTACAACGTCACGGGGTCCAAAGACATTCTACCTCTCTGGCTTGTGATCATCTTGCATTTGGCATCATGGCATATGCTTCATGAGTCTGAATTAGACTTTACAGACTGGTATTGGACATATGGGCTAATATCAGACTTGTGGGCTTGGACTGAACTGGGTTGGAATACTTTTCTATAAAACTCTCTTAAATACATATGCATGTTTATGAATTTGTTTCTCTAGTCTACTCCGACTAATCCATGCATTAAGAAAACATCCCAGCCCTGTGCAGATCAAGTCCCTTGAGTCCAGTTTTGCCCCATATGTAGATACTAGTACATTGATTCCTCTTTAGACTCATACAACCATGTACTTTAAATTCACACAGTCATGTAATGACACCTAGTGCGAGAAGATCACAGGCCAGTGGTTGGAAAGTCTTCTGGATCCAGTGGGAGTGGAAGTATCTCAGTGCTGGAGTGGGTCTCCATGTGTTTCCCCCAGCTCCAGGGCTCTGGTTCTATCAGCACAGCTCCATGTGGCTTGTCCACAAGAATGCTCTCAGGGACTGAAAGCATCTGGCCTCCAGGGACCTATTTATCTCCTTTGTGCCCCCCAAATGTGTACATCAAGCTGCAACCTCATTCACCAGCTAGATTGTGCAAGTTCACAGGATATTATGTAACTGCCACAAAATGCTTACAGATGTTACTTGTAACTTCATATTTGGAGAAGAAAGAATTCCTGATTCTTGTATGCAGCATATTTGGAAGGTTATTTCTGCTGCCAGAGCCCCAGGTAACTTTTGGAGTGGAAACTGAAGATTTCAGATTCTTCTAGAAAGGGTTGGAAAAGGCATTCAATTGCTTCTCTCCTTGGATTGCTGCTTGACTATGTCATTGTGCTTTGCTAGAACAGTCATTTCTGTTCTGAGTGCAGGCCACACAATTAAGAAACTTCCCTGGCCAACTCTGATTGGTGGCTTATATACAAGAAAAAACTAGCATAGTGTAGTGCTTGTCAAGCCACTGAGATTGTTAGCTTAGCCACGTGGTCACATAGTGTGTTAGTCCGGGTAGACTAAAGAAACAAATTCATAGAGACTCCTATTTGAATAAAAAAGAGGTTTCTATACAAGAGCAAATGAATATTGAGAAAACATCCCAGCCCAGTCCCATGCTTAAGCGATGCATACATCAACAATGTAGCAAAGCAGGTCTCAAAGGAACCTCAAGCTCTAGCCACACAATCTACTGGTTGAGTGGCCCACCGCTAGTGTAGCTCACACGTGGTCCAAGCACCAGAGAGCAAAAAAGAGAAGTGGGAATTAAGGAGCCATTTATCTCTTTGCCCTCCAATCAAACTGCCCCCTTCTTAATCCTACATGTTTCTATTGGGCAGGTTAGCAGAATAAACTTACCTATGACATAGAGCATTAAAAATTACAGTCCTCAATAATGACACACATTTTTGTAACCAATATTGTGTTTTCATCGCTTTATAAACTAATTCCCTAAACACACCAAAAATGTTTTCTTTTGTTGCCAAAATGTCCAATGAACCTCATAATGCACTCTTTGACCTTTGTCCTGCCTTTGACTTCTTAGAGACCACCATGTCCTGGTCATATTCTCATGTCTCTAGTTATGTCTTCAGTTTCCTTAAAATCTTTCATTTATGTTGCTTTCTTTGACATTTTATCATAGGAGTATGTTTTTCTTCTCATTCAACATACAGCCAGTGTGAGAAGATAACTATTTACTCATTTGATTTCAGTCTTAATCTTTGGGCAAAATAACCCGGAAAATATGTATCTTCAGAACTCTTAGCATTTAACTGTTCCTATACATGACCTTCTCTACAAAACTTGGTCTTTTCTTGGTTATTCCAAAGGCAGGTTTCAGGAATAGTAAATGTGAGATTGGATATATCACCTGTTTCCTACTATAATCCTGAGATTTATATATGATATGTATATATTTCAAGATAGAGAAGCTGGCAATTTCATCACATGGATCTAATATGGACACTCTATGAGACACTACCCTGATGGAATCAATATAAATGAATTGTAGTAAATAAACAGGACCCAGTCATAATTCCTCATGTTATATATGCCATAATTCTGGACTCTTATCTACCTCCATCTATAGGGTGGCATTAAGAACTGACTTTAGTAGAGGGTGTATATCACATCACACCCTTCTGCTTGGAGACCTCTTTAGAAGGTACCTAAAGCCAAGATTTTATACCAAAGTCACTGTCTTTGTTTGCTTGGGGGGAATTTAAGACTCTATCTTAGTAGAGGAAGTGACCATCCATTGTTTTCCTTTGATGGGGCACAGGTACTGGTGAAACCAGACAATTTTAACACAGTGCTTCACCTGGAAAATCACACCTCTATTTCCTGGCTCAGCTTTGTAGATTTGCTTGGCTTTGGGAGAATTTTAGTTTCTGGCACTGGATCATGCATTAGCTCTCCTCTGCCTGACCTTTTGATTTGGGATGGAAAAGCACCTATAACATGTAGAGCATTTCCCAAGCGCTCATAAGTGTCTGTGAGATACAACCCAGGGCCTTCAGGGAATATACTCATAGGAGGGGAGGTAGGAGGTGTGAGGAAGGAGCAGAATTGCATCCAGGAAGAAGTGTACATTTGGGATATTTTTAATCTTTAATTTTTAATCTGGGACTTCTTGGCACTAGTCTGGTATTAATTTTCCCAAAAGAAATTATTACCACAATATGGTTTATATTCCATTCCAGATAATTGTAGCTTAAGAACTTTGAAAGAATTCCAAAGGCCAACTGGGAACAGTGACTCCTATTGTATGGCTTCCCACCTTCCTGAAAAGTTGAAGTTATACATTTTTTAAAAAAGAAATGTATTTTTCTAAAATATCTTGATGAATTTAAATGATTTATAATGTCATTTGCTTCTACAAAATCACCTTGTTGACTAGCTACATAAGCAATAGCAATACATCACTTTCCTACTTCAATTAGGATAAGTTAGGGAATCACACCTTGACGGGATTTGCCTGTGGACTATACACTTTTTGTATCTTATGTCCTATATACAAGAAGAGAGAAAGACTCACTTTTTCCTTTGTGTGGTAGACGTTGAGAACAGCCCCAGGCATTGAACCATAAAGAAGCTCCACAGGGGATTTGTGAGAGACTTTGAAAGAAGAGAGGGGATGAAATGGGGGGAGGACAGGAGGTGCCAGCCAAGATGGAAGAGGCTGTCACTGTCTGGGCCTGCTTTCTCCTTTCGTGTCTACATCCTTCCTCATATGTCTATTTGGTTAATCCATGAAGAGGGCACCTCACCTATCAGATGATTTTTTTCTTTAAGGATATGACATTACTGAAATGATGTCAGTAGAGATTTATTTGAAATTATAATACCATTCAGAACATATAGAGTGTGTCAAATACTGCCTTGTCCAAAATGTATGAAACAGACTTAAAATCTTTTTCCTTCTCTCCTACAGAGGCTTGGAGCTTTCATGAAATCATGAATATTTAGTTTCCGTGTAAGAAACTCACACCATTAAATGGGAAATAGATTCCACTTAGGGGATCCTGGTCCAAGTATTCAAAGAGCTTTCCGGCTTTGGAGGTGAAAGAGATACCATTTTTCTTGCCCTTTACAGAGCGGACTGTCTCCTGGTTATCTGTTTCTTTCAATCGTACCCAGCAAGAGGCATTCTGGTTGTCAGACAGCACCACTCTATCAGAGTGGCTTTCTCAGAAAGGTGTCAGGAACACAGCTGACAACATCAGCCAGTGACGTCTGTTAGGACTTCCTTTCTCCTTCCTATTTTTTTTAAATAGAGTAAAATCCTTATATGCATTTTAGGGTGACTTTATCCATACCTTTGTTTGCTTTAGGTCCTTTAAAAATGATGACTATAGTCAATGAAGTCTACTGTTCCCACTCTACATGGGGAGTCTGGGGATCTCGATGTTTTTCTTGTCATTGCACTCATGAGTACTGCACATTTTAGCCAACTTAAGCAAATCAGCCATTCTATTCCAGTTTCCACAGAAATAATACGGAAGGCAATATTCATTCTGCTCTCCAAATGTGAAATTGTAAACGAGGTGCACACAATAGATGAATGTGTATTCACGTGAGCACATGAATGTATAGACGAGCAGATGTGTGTGAGAGAAAGTGTGTGTATTTTTGTGGGAATCATGGAGGATAGAATAATATACATAGACCTTAAATTAGTATTCAGTGATTTAACCTATAAGTTTTATTGTTATATCAATTTATCTTTTAACAAAAATGTATTCCATTTTATATGGACTGTATTTTTTTTCTGAATTTGGCCTAGGTTTAATCTCAGTTAAGAAAATTCATTATTGAATATGTCAAAGCAAGGTGGCCCAAAATGTTTTAAATTGGCATTCAAATTTTTCATACCTATTTAAAGGTTTCTGTTAGAATAGAAGACTTTGTGGTGGAGAGGTGATGTGGTTAGGCTGAAAGCTGCAAGGACAGATGTTTGAAGCTACAAGCTACTCTTCAGAAGAAAGAGGATTATTGATGCTCCTGTGAAGAATTATAGTCATATAAATTCACAGGGGCCATTCAACTGTGTCCTCTAAGATAGCTAGGAATTGGCATCAAATCAATGGCAGTAAGTTTGATTTTGGTTTCTTTCTTTTTTTGTGGGCATCACTGCCTCTGGTGGTCATGGACGCTACGCAGTGCCACTCCTGAGAGCCGCCGCTGGATTTGAACCGCCAAGCCCGCGGGCCACAGTCCTGCACTCAACCACTTACGCCACCAAGGCTCAGCAAAAAGACAATTTCTTTTTTGGGGCGGATAGGAGGGGGGCGGGGGCGGGGAACATCACTGTCTCTGGTGTTTGTGGGTGCTACCCAGTGCTGCTCCTGAGAGCTGCCGCTGGATTTGAACCGCCAAACCCGCGGGCCACAGTCCCGCACTCAACCACTTATGCCACCAGAGCTCAGCCCAGATTTTGGTTTCTTTTAGGCTGTCTAGAGAACATATAGAGAACATGTTTTTACGATGCTTTGTATATAACTACTGTCTAGAGAAACAAAATCAGTGAAATTTAGCTATGTATAAAGGATCAAGAGAGCATCCTGTCCTATTTCAACTCAAGTTCATAAGTGCAATGCTAACTGCAGACTCAGCTGTAGGCCGATGGTACAGACAAATGCCAGGGCATGCACAGAGATCACAGCAAGATGTGAGCAGAATTATGGAGATACAAAGTTGGTGGAAACCTGGCAGGGCACTGACACTCCCACGTCGACTCCCAGGTTCAGGCAGCCCACATGAAACCTCCATGTGGGGCAGGCAAGGATCCCCAGCATTTAAGACGTTGAATTGGCAGAGAAAGCAAGGAGTGGGGGGCTCTCTTACAAAAAGGCCACACCTCTCAGGAGGCATCATAAAATTGTGATCTGATTGACAGGTTGGACTCCTCCCCTCCAGAAGTGCAAGTTATCGTAACTTCTAATACCATAGGCTTTTAAATGACTAATTTATGATATATATTAATTGAATGACTTTAATCTACAGGCTCTCTGCAATTGTTTTACGTATAAAGAAATTGAGGTATCTGGAGGTCGTATGATTTGTTAGTAGTGTCTTGCACTGGGAGACACGATACTTGGTCATGATATTTTCAGCAAAATTTTGATTAAAGCCCATCGTTAGGCTGTTTCCCTACTGCAAAATTGTTCACTTTGTCATCATTAGATAAGACCAAAAGCTAGAACACTTCAAAGATTTTTAATATCTCTCTTAATCTTTTAACTTGCATTTAAAGAATTGCTGCTTGTTTTGATTACAATTTTATACGTGCTTATTCAGTCTCACCTCATATCCCTTAGTGCAGAGATTCTCAACCTTCCTAGTGTCATGGTACTTTAATACAGTTCCTCTTGTTGTGATGGCTCCCAAACCATAAAATTACTTTTGCTGCTACTACATAACTGTAATTTTGCTACTGGTATGAATCAGGTGACCCCTGTGGAAGGGTTGTTCCACCCTCAAAGGGATCGTGACCCACAGATTGAGAACCACTTTTTTAGTACAATTGGTGTCTGTCTAGTATGAGTTACTGAGAATTGATGTTTAGAAATTTGAATTTGATGGAGGTTTATTTATCAGGCAAATTATTTTTCTTTCAAAAAATTAAATAATTCATCCAAATTCTTAGTGGCTGTACCTTTTCCCAATCCACCCCACCTCTTTTTTGCCCATTTTCTTGTAGGATATTATTTTTATCTTTATCCAAACTAACACTTGTTCACCTCTAGTCTTTCACACCTTGTAACCATCAAAGTGTGACTCTTTTGCTATAAAAACACTTATTTTCAATTATCCAGTAGCTTTTATCATTTTATTGGAAAGCTCTTACAAATCTTATGACAATCCACCATTCAATTGTATTAAATCCAGTTTTACCATCAACAGGCTACCATCAACAATTCCAAAACATTTTCTTTCCACTTGAACCTTTGTATTTTTTCACTTGAACTTCCTAATTTTGATTTCTAATTTTCTAGCATTGTGACCTAATAGATGATGTATTGTTGAGAATGTTCCATGTGCACTGGAAACTAATTTTTATCGAGTTGCTTTTGTTTTTTAAATGTGATACCTGTATCTAAGTGATCAGGATGATTCAATGTGTTGCTCAATTCTTCTGTTTTGTTTCTTGAGGGATCTTTTCAATGATCTTTCTTCTCTCATAAAGAGTTATGGGGTCTGCAATCCATAGTGGCAGTTCTACCATATCCTTTAGGGTCCCTGTGTGTTGGAATTTAATCAATGGCTCTAGGCTTTGCTATTGTAGTATTCCCTTTATTCTGTATGAAAATGTTTTGTTAATCTATTTGAAGGTGCTTCATTAGGTACGCAGATATTTATTTAGGTTATGACATCTTATCGAATTATCCCTTTAATCATTATTTATTGCTCTTGCCTCTCAAGATGAATTTTACCTTGACATCTCTTTTATTAGAAATTAATATTGCCATCAATGATTTCTTGCCAGTAGGATGATAGATTTTAGCTATCATTTCATTTCAATTCTAATTTTGTCTTTATACATAAAGTGTGTTTCCTGTAACCAACATATTGATGTCGCATTTGTTTTTATCCATTCTGCTACACTCTGATTCTTTCTTTATTGATAGTATATTGAATACTCTCTACCTTATGCTCTTTCACTCCCACCTCCACCTGGTCTATACATAGCTCTCAAAGTCTGATCTCTTTTGGTATGAGAAATACTTTCTTTTTTAATAACAGTGGCCTCATGCAGTATTTCTTTTTATGAAATTAACTTTGCTGAGCCTAATGTCTTATAAATTTGTCCATGTCATAAAGTTTTGGTAGCTCATTATTTTCTTTTAGAGATGCATACTCTTTGATTGTATACATGTACCAGAGTGATTTATCAATTCCTCCACAGACAAACATACAGGCTATCTATCGACCATCTATTTAACACTATGGGTTAAGAAGCAATAACTCTGGCTGTGCATATAGCTGCCCATGAATTATTCTTTATTTCTTTGGAGTATATGCTAAATAGAAAGATTTCTGGGTCAGATAGTAATTCTATTAGCATTTGTTTAAAGAATTTCCATACTCTGTTCCATATTGGTTGTACTCTTTTCCAATTCTACCAGTAAAGTATGAGTGCTTCCATCTGACAAAAACTTCTCCAGCATTCATTATTTTCTTTTTATTTGTTTGTTTTTCAATTTTGTGATTGGTGCCGTGTGGGATGAAATCTTATCATTGTTTAAAATTGCACTATCTCATTGCTAAAGACTGCAAACATTTCTTGATATGATTCCTGGCTGCCTGAATGTCATGTTTTGTGAATTGTCTATTCATGTTTTCTGCCTATTCAAAAATTCTATTATTTAGGGTTTTTTTTCTTATTGAGGTGTTGCATTTTTCTATAGATTTTGGAGATTAGCCCTTTATCCATATTTTTACAATGTTTTATTCTTTTGATGAAGTATCTTGTTGCACATACATGTGTTCTTCCAGGAGATTCCATTCCTGAATTCTGTCCTCTGTAGTATGGGTACTTGTTATTATGTTTTATAGGGTAATTATTTTGTTTTAGCCCTTAACTTTGTAGTATTTTTAAAATGATGGTTTTTCTAATTCCAGGGTTTATATATAAGCCTTAAAGCAATATTATTTTTTAATATGGTGTGAGGTACAGGTCAGGTACATTCATTTCAGTGTGAGATAAATTCATTTGCAGATGTAGAGTCAATTATTTTAGCATTCCTTTAAAAGACTCTTGGGTTCTCCTATAATGTTTTTTATTTAGCTTTTTTAAAAAAAATCAAAAAGCATGTGTCTGCAGGTGTTTGGTCTTATTTCTGGATTCTCTGCTCTTATCCATGTCTAAATATGTGTTGTTGCACCAATACCAAGCTATTTTGAATATTGTGATTGTGCATTAGGTTTTGAAGCCATGGAGTGAGGAATCTCTTTCTCTGTTTTCTTTTTCTTTTTCTTTTTTTTGGGGGGGCATCATTGCTCTCCGGTGGTGGGAGGAGGAGGTCCAGCCCCACTGCTGGAATCAAACCTCCGTCCCAATGGGCCGCACTCTGTTTTCTTTTTTTAGTAGTCTTTTGCTCACCTCAGGTTTCTTTCCAAATGAAAGCTAGTGATTAGCTCTTTAATTCCTTTAAGAATATTCCTGAGTTTTGGATCATGATGGTGTTGTATTTATAGATTTAACTAGGCAATACTGATATTTTCACTATATTATGTCTTCCTATTCGTGAATTCAGGAAATTCATTTATGTACGTCTCTTTTGGTTGGTTCTAGTAGTATTTTGTAGTTTTCTATGTAGGAATATTTTGTTCCTTATTTAGGTTATTTGTATGTATTTCATTGTTTGATTAGTTATTTTAAGGGGTGTAGTTTTTTTTTTTTCTTTCAAATGTTCACTTCAGAGTTCTTTTCTTAATATGAAAAAAACCTTGATTTCTGTATGCTGGCCATATAGCCTGCCACATCACCAACATTTTCAATTAGCTTAAGGAATTTCTTATTGATTTTTAATGAGTTTTTTTAATACATAAAATAATTTCATCAGAAAATAGAGATAGTTTTATTCTCGTTTGCCAATTTGGATGCATTTGACTTCCTTTTGATATCTAATCCATTCAGCTAGTACTACTAGAATTATATGATATAAAAGAGATGATAAAGAGAAACTGTGGTGGGATGAGCCCCAGTGGCATAGTGGTTGTGCACGGGACTGCGGCCCACTGGGTTGGAGGTTCAATTCCAGCTCCCAGGAGCAAAGGCTGGGCCTCCTACTCCCACCACCTGAGGGCAGTGATGCCTTAAAAAACTAAAAAAAGAGAAACTGTGGTTCTCATTCATAGGAGCAAGGCAAAGTTGGCCATTGATTTTGCATATATGACTTTTATTATGTTGAGGAGTTTCTGTTTTATTGATTTTTTTTTCAAAAGGAAATGTTGGGATTTGTTGAAAGTTCTTTCTGCATCAATTTATATAATAAATTTTGTTTTATTCATGTGATGACTTACATTACTTACATTTCTATTAATAACCTATCTTGCATATAGTTGTTGTTGTTGGTTGCTATGGAATTGGTTCTGACCCATAGCTACACTATACTCAGCAGAACAAAAGACTGCATCATCCTTGCAATTGTTTCTATGCTTGAGCAACTGCGTCAACCAATCTTGTTAAGGTCTTACTCTTCCTAGCTTCCCCTCTACGTTACCAAGTATGATGTCCTTCTCCAGAGACTGATCTCTCAGTTTCTTAGACTCTGCCAACATGTTCAAAGTATGTTATATAATATTCTTACCTCTAAGGAACACTCTAGTCATACTTTTTCAAAGACAGACTTTTTTGTCCTTTTGTTACACCATGGTACTTGCAGTATTCTTTACCAGCACTACCTACTATCTGGTATAAATACTACTTGATTAGGAAGTATTTTAAAATATCTTGTGAATTATATTATCTAGGATTTTACTGAAGATCTTTGCATCTATATTAATATGTGATATTGATCTTTAGTTTTCTGTTCTGGTGATGTCATTTTCTGCCTGGTTTTGATAGCAAGATGGATTTTGAATAATAAAATTGAGGTCATTCATATTGATGTGAGAAGCTAACACCGAGGGAAATATAACTGGGACTATACTCCCTAACTTATGACAGTGGGAATCTGCACTAATATTTCACAGTAGGAAAGCTACATTTTTGGTACATTAGAGATAAAGTCCAAGAACATTATCCTGCTTTAAATAAAATTCCCACATATTCTCCCCAAACAGCTGTGCTGCCTTAAAGTGAGCACATTGTTGATTCTATCTCCCTATAGAAGCAGACAATTTTGTTATCTCCTCCCGCTGTGGCATCTAGACCCCTCAGTCCTACTCCCAAAGCAGGTATTAGTTTTCTGCCCCTGTGAGCTCAGGGACTTTACTGTGGTTACCACCACCTTGTGACATATGTAACTATGAAAATGTATGTCTTGTCCCATGACAGTAAAGACTCTTTCTCTATGCTGGAATCATGGCCATCCCAACGTGAGGATGTTACCACGAAGTGTGTCTGATTCCTTTACTTTACTCTCTTATCTTCTATGACTTTACTATGATCTTTATATAACTGTACAATTGCACCGATGGACCCTGTGGTTGTCAGAAACTGGTTTACTCTGACATACTGAATTCATTGAATTCATAATTGAATCAAAATCCAAGATTTTTTTTCTTAAAAAATTGCAAGTTGATTATAAAATTCCTATCAATTTTCAAAGAACCTATTGCTATGTGTCTAAGAGTTGGTTTCAATTCAGAGTGACCCTGTGTACAACAGAGTGGGGGGACATTTCCAGGTCCTGCATCAGTCTCACCACTGTTCTTATTGAGCCCATCTTTGTTTTCATTGTGTGAATCCATCATGT
>PVJH01031259.1:0-23919 GCA_004026705.1 Nesogale talazaci
GGGCATATGGGTTAATATCAGACTTGTGACTTTGAGCTGGACTGCGCTGGGATGTTTTCTCAATGTCCTGTTCCTCTTGAATATAAACCCATTCCTTATATCAAAAACAAAACAAAACAAAACAAAAAAACCAGTATTGACTGAGCCCTGGTGGCATAGTGGTTGTGTGCGGGACTGAGGCCCACAGGGTTGGCGGTTCAAATCCAGCAGCAGCTCTCCAGGAGCAAGGCTGGGCCTCCTACTCTCACCAGGGTACAGTGATGGCCACAAAAAACAAAAACAAAAACAAAAGCAACCCACAGTGTTATAAAAAACTACCAAAGTATAAGACATATTTTAACCCTGTAAAGGTAAAACATGAATAGGGAGAATATGAAGATACAGGTTGGCTGTATATTTTGGAGATAGGAAGATGGGGCATATAAACAAAATCAAGGAGCCAGCAAGGAGCTTGGCATATTCTAGAGAAACGGAAACAATGGATCTGGCTCTTGTGAAGGGGTTACATTGGGAAGCAGTGGTACTGTGGTGAGAAGGCAGGCTGAGAGCAGATTATGGAGGGCACAGGGCCCTGCCCTCCTCGAAGGAAGTCAGAGCAGAGAGATCTTCCATTTTCCTTTACCTTAGCAGATAGGGTTTGGGCATACAGGAAAGGTTTAATTTATAGGGCATTCTTATCTCGTACTCTGAATGCCAAGATAATAAAAGCAAAATGTCAAGGGAAGTTTGGAAATTACTTTTGACTGTTGTGGATATCAAGCCCTGGAGACATCTAGAATTAGGGTCTTAATTCAATTCTTCTGAAGTATACTTTGATTGTTTCCAAACTAGTTTGGTAGGTTCCCTTGCAACTTCCTTAGGCATTATTTTTCTGGCCATACTGACCATTAAGAGTTGGCAATTAAAAACCTTTGCTGAGTTACATAGAATTTGTAAAACAGACAACTTATTGAACATATACTTACCTGGCACTTTCATACTGTTTCACAGTCATTAAGGTATCTTCAATAGTTTTATTCACCAAAGTATTCACACTGGCGATGAAAAAATTAATAGCCCCAAGAAGAGTCTCTCCATTTTTAGCCAGCAGCTTCTGAGTATCTGCATTATAGCCAAATTCTTCCTAAAACAAAAAGCTCACCTTAGTTAATCCAGTCAGAAATTAGTAAGCACAATAAAAACATCTCCAACTTATCATTAATGGGAAGATAGTTAATTTAGAAATGTAACTATAGAAATAATTTCAAAAGAATTCATATAGTGACATAATTATTTTAAAAGACCCAGTAAACCAAAATTTTCATCAGCTAAAGCATATAGCTAAAATCTAAATAATTAAAAAAGACAAACCACCTTACACCAGGAAAAATGCTTTCGTTTCTGTTATAAGCACAGCTAGTGGGAAGAAATTTATAGCAGATTATTAATCAGAGAAACACTGTAACTTTCTCAACCAAATTAGGTAACAAATGGCTAAAATTTTCAACATAAAAAGAACTGCAATTTTTAATGTTTTAACGGGACCTCCTCAGAGTATAAATATTAACAACACATATTTCTTTGGACACATAGTGACCAGTGGTTGACTCCCAAGCTAAATTTTATACTGGCACACAGCTAGAGAAGGATCACTCAACACCAGCTTGATCGCCCTCTTTTTGAATAAATTCTGTCTTGGTTCACTAAACATTACACACGGCTCCTTCAGATATGATGAGAACTATCTTTGAATTTCCAGCAGTTAAAGCTTAGTATTCAGTTTGATTAATTAGCTGGTAAATTAAGAATGCATCTGACCAATCAAAAAAGCTAATCATATTTCAAGATTTATCATTTGAGAATTTTTTAAAAAGAGCACTTTATTGGGGGCACTTACAGCTATGATAACATTCCATACATCAATAGTATCAGCATGTTTGTATATATGTTGCCATCATTTTCTAACCATTTACTTTCTATTTGAGCCATTGGTATCAGCTCCTCTTTTTTCCTCCCTGTCCTGGTGACCCCTTGATAAATTATTTTCATATCTTATACCAACCGCTGTCTCCCTTTAACCACCTTTCTGTTGCTTGTCCTGCTGTAGGGGGTGTTACGCGTCAATCATTGCAATCAGGTTCCTGTTCCTCCTTGTCCTCCCCGCCTTCCACCTACCCTCCTGGTATCACTGATGCTGGTTTTGTGTGTCATGGGCTTACATGTTCCGATCTAGCCAGAACTGAAGGGCAAGACTGGGATCATGACAGGAGGGGGTGAGAAAGCCTCAAGGAACCAGTAGAATATTGTGTTTAATTGGTGCTATACTACACCTAAGTTGACTCATCCCTTTTGGGTGACCCTTGTGAAGGGATGTCTTATTGTCTACAGATGGGTTTTGTGTCTATGCTCTGACCCGCCTCGTTCTCAACAATATGTTTTGTTTGTCTGTTTTGAGGTCTTCTGATGCCTCTTACTTGATCCTGTTTACACCTACCTCATGATCACACAGCAATTTGAGAATTTCGAGATTTAGTATAAAGAACTTTTCAATTTCAGGTGAAAAAGTGTTCATATTAAATTAGCTAGAACCTCAGAAAATACAAATTAACTTTACTATATTGGTCTAATTGTCTAGATGATAAAGCAATCAATAATTAATAACAACAAAACTAGAATTGTGTTTTAGGTGCTGACCACCAGCCACTCTGTGGGAAAAGGTGAGGCTTTCTACAATTCCAAAAGGAGTTATAGCCTTGAAAACCCACAGGTTCCTCCAAGCCTGTCTCATTGAAGCCCTTTGGGTTGAAACTGACTGGTTTGATGGCAGTGAGTTTGGATTGGTTTAATGCTAAAATCATTTCCATTATAAAAGATGTCTTAACATTTGACTCTGGACTCAGTCATCAAAATTTCAGTTATGGACTTGTAAGTATTGACAGAATTAAGATTACATTAAACACATACATAGTTACGGATGCTTTATTAGGTGATGGCAAGTGAGTTCAAACTAACAGAGTACAAGGGGACGCAACCCTGCAGTCCTGTGCCTCCTCACGGTTGTTCTTATGTCTGAGCCCAGCGTTGCAGCCACTGAGTCCATTCGTCTTGTCCAGTACTTAGTCCACATTGCCACCAGCCTTTCTTATGCGGAGTGCAGCAATGTGGAATAGCAGTAAGCAGGAACTATACAGCAAAAAAAGGATTAAACACCTATGGTTTCTGTGTATAATTTGAAAAATCAAGTGGGTTAAAATAAAAGGTTTTTTTCCTCTTTTATTTGTACATTTAAAAAGATAAAGATGAAGGGCTGAGCCCCGGTGGCGTAGTGGTTGTGCACGGGACTGCGGCCCACTGGGACGGAGGTTCAATTCCAGCAGTGGCGCTGGGCCTCCTACTCCCACCACCAGAGAGGAGTGATGGCCCCCTGGCGCCCCCCCCCCCCAAAAAAAGATAAAGATGGATAAGAATATATAGTATTCATATAGAACCAACAAATTGCATATCATAAATTATATTTATCATTCATGTTAAAATTCCTAAAACTTCTCTTAATTAAGATGCCAGATTAATTTTTATAGAAGTCACAGTTAGTTAGGAGGTCCTATCCATTATTATCAATGCCTTCAACAATTGCAAATAAACTAAACACAAAAAAAGCAAAAGAGTATGGATATCATATAGTTCTAATGTGCCACTGAAGCAGGAAGGTGAAGACAATCTTCTGATCTAAAAATCTGGAGAGGACTGACCGAGTTTAGAAACATTTGTGGTCTCCCCTTGACCCCCATGTCCTGCTCTGGAAGTTCCTACAATCTTTACCAAATACCAATGACCATGTTTTTCTATTTAACTTATACATTATGAACAAATAATGGACACATCTCATTAGATCTAAAACATCAAGTCTTATTAATAGAAATTACTAATAACAATTCAAAAATAATAACCTACGTCAGTAAAAACTAGAATTGTAAGTAAACTCAAAACACACTGCCATTGAGTCAATTTTGACTCATAGTGATCTTAAAGGGCAGACGAGAAGTGCCCTGTGAATTTCTGAAGCTGTAAGTCTTTCCAGGAACAGAAAGCCTCATCTTTCTCTTGACAATCAGCGAGTGAGTTTGAACTGCTGATCTTGCACATAATACCATACACCATCAGGGTTCCTATAGAATCACAAGCAGTACTTCATAATTGACATTACTATAATTTGAGTGAATTCTCCTGATCTTGATGTAGATATCATCCCCTAGACCATGGTTCTCAACCTTCCTAATGCCACAACCCTTTGTGGTGACCCCCCAACCATAAAATTATTTTCATTGCTATTTCAAAACTGTTAATTTTGATACTGTTATGAATAGGGTGACCCCTGTGAAATGGTCATTCAATCCCCAAAGGGGTTTAGAGCCATAGGCTGAGAAACACTGCCCTAGATGGAGAAAATAAAATGCAACTGGGATGATAGGGTATATAAAAGAACACTAGGAGTGAGAAGGTATGTGACAAAATGGCGAAAACTTAACTTTAGAATTCAAAGGTTTGAATTCAAATCCTGATTTTGCTACTAACAAGATCTGTGGCTTTCACAAATTACTACTCAAATTCTTTGTATTTCAATATCCCCACTAGCAAAATGAAGATAATTCCCTTACAGACTTGATAGGGCTTACAAGACTGAGCCCTGGTGGCGTAGTGGTTGTGTGTGGGACTGTGGCCCACAGGGTTGGCGGTTTAAGTCCAGCAGCAGTTCTCCAAAAGCTAGGCTGGGCTTCCTACTCCGAGTGATGCCACAAAAAACCAAAAACAGATAACCTATATAAAGTTTCTAACATAACAGAAACTCATTAAAAGATCATTTTTCCCTTTTAGGAATTTGCTCTTTTTAGACTGTTACTCCTTGAAGAGTCCAGATGATGTGGGAGTTACAATTTGGGTTGCAGGCACATGAGGTGACTGAAAATAACATGGTTTGGGTCAAATGCACCCTTGTTTTCCGTGACATCTTTGCTCATTAACAAAGAGATCTTGGGCAGTACATTTACCCATTACAATACATCGTTTGGTTCCTTTACTGCTGCTTTGATTGTGGATCCAAAAAAACATGAAATCCTTGACAACTTCACCCTTTTATCCATTTATTGGTCCAGTGTAATCTATGCAGATAGCTTGTGAGCTTTGGTCTTCATCAGTATGTGCTTCACACTCTCTTTACTTTTGGCAAGCAATGGTGCATCATCTGTGTTTTTCAGGTCTTCTGTGTATTTCTCTAGTCCTGATGTTGTTTTTTCCTATAGTCTAACTTCTTATATTATCTGTCCAGCATGCAGACTAAGCAAATATGAGATGATACAACCCTGACGCACATACTTTCTGATTTCAAACCACAGAGTATCCCCCTTATTGTGTTCTAACAAAGACCTCTTGATTAGGTTCAGTTTCCACAGGATCAAAAAAGTGCTCCTGAACTTCCACTCTGTGTAATGTAATCTAATATTTTGGGTAGTATAATTCACACAATTGAATACTTTTAAATAGTCAATAAAAACAGGTAAACCTGCTTTCACCCAAGATCTACCTGATAACAGCAATGATGTCACACAATTCATGTCCTTTTCTATACCCTACTTTAATTTCTTGCAGTTCCTTGCTAATTACTGAAATGTTACATGGGATATTATTTAGGTAAAAGTATTGATATTGGGCTGAGCCCCGGGGGCGTAGTGGTTGTGCGCAGGACTGCGGCCCAATGGGTTGGAGGTTCAAATCCAGCAGCAAGGCTGGGTCTCCTACTCCCACCACCAGAGGGCAGTGATGCCTTAAAAAAAAAAGTATTGATATTTTCTATAATGTGGGCCATGGGGGGAAAGTATCCTAAGTGAATGCAGCAGGCTTAAAGGGCCACATTTTACTTGCTCCTACATATAAACACACACACATATGTATCTAGTTAATAAAAGTTCTGGTTGTGTAGTGTGATGAGTTGAGCTGCTAAATGCAAGGTCGGTACTTTGAAATGACCAGACTCCCAAGGGAGCAAGATGGACAACTCCTGTTGGCCAGGCAAAACTTGAGAGATTGAGTAAGTCTCTAGGTAGAGTCAATGGTTAACATGCTTGGATGTTAACTGAAAGAGAAGAGGTTCAGGTCAACCTAGAGGCAATCAGAAGAAAGACCTGAGGAACCAGCCATTGAAAACCCTACAGCGAAATTCAGGCAAGACGAGGAAGAGGAACACATACCAGAGGAACTCTGCACAAATCAGCCCAGGAGCCCAACTGAGTGGGAATTTTTCATGCTGGAAGGCCATAAAGATAAGCAGCACAAATCCACGAGGTTTTGAGGAGCTATCAGCGTATGGCTTACCACTGTGGCGGCCAGCTAAGGTTTCACCTTAGCCCTGCTACAGTGTCAGCCAGAGCTGGGCTTCTCTGGCTGGCCCAAGGCTTTTACTTCGACACAGTCACAGCTCACCGCCACTTCAGGGAAGGGATTAAACCCCTGCAGCCCCACAGTGAGGTGATCAGTGCTCAGCTATATCTTTACTTTTGTTTCTCCCCACAGTCTAAGCAAGCTCAGTTTAATTTTTTTCTCTTCCCTTTCCTTTCACATACCACTGCTGACCTTGAGAACACTCCCCTTTGCCTAGGGCAATGACGCCTGCCATCCACCCATTGCGGGAGCTCCCTCCACTGCACCATGACAAGCCACTGGGGAAATCCCAGCCCACATCCTCCGTGAGGGGTGGGAAGCCCGCCTGCATCCACTCTGCAGCTTAATATGCAGCTGGGGAAATCCTGCCTGCTGTTCCCACCTTAGGAAAACTCACACTTACTCTCAGCTAGGGAAACTCCTGCCTGTCCATTGAGGGGGTTTCACTTGGTTAGGGGAACCTCTGCTTGCTTTCCACAGTGCTCTGTGTGACTGGGGGAACTCCTGCCCATCCTCTGTGTTCCCAAGTGGCTGAGGGAACTCCCTCAGCCATAGTGCCTCATGTGACCTACGGCAACTCCACCAACACTCTCCAGCACTCCAGGCTGCTGTGTGAACCTCTGCCCAACATATACAGTGCTCTACACAAAAAGTGCGCACACCAACCTGCCTTCTGTGGCACTCTCATTGCAGAAGGCACTCCTGCATACACTCTGGGGTGCTCCAAGCAGCATGAGCCACACCACCATGACTTCCTGTAAGATCATCTGGTGCTGGACCATCCTCGTGGGTCCACAATCACCCAACCAGTTTCACCTGAGATGACCATCCAACCTGCCTTCCAAATAACAGAATACTGGTTAGCTAGGGAAAGAGTAAAACCAAAGGAGGATAAAGTGGTAGCCCAATTCTAGAGTGCAATTAGCTGCAGGCATTTCGAAGAAGTATTCCTATGACTCTCCCAGAGAGACCTCCATGTTCTTTGACTCTGGAAAATGGCACCAGGCTCCTTAAAAACAACATAACGCAAACAGCAATCAGCCCCAACAACCTAAACAAAAAAACAGGAGAAAGAAAAGGCAATGTTGGAAAAAGTCCTCAACCTAACAACCTGCATAGAAGAAGCAGACATTGATCTGCCACAGAAGGAAATTTTTGGAATGCTGCTTTGAGTCATACAGAATACGAGGGAAATAATACAGAAAAAGAATGAAATGATAAAGGAGGGGATAAAGACCATACACTGAAAGGGGAAATGCAAGAGCTTAGTGCATTTGCAGTAGCAAATTCACGGACATCAGCAAGTGACTGGAGAAGGCAGAGAACCGCACCAGTGACCTAGAGGACAGCCAAGCAGACTTTAAAAAAGGTGACAAAATGTAAAATATGATCACCAGAGAAGGTGACGAACATCTAAGAGCTATGTCTGATGCTATAAAGAGGAACAGCAGAATAACTGGATTACTGGAGGGAGACATAACAAAGAAGTCAATGGCAAAAACACCAAGAGAATTCTTGGAGGAAAAGTTCTGCACCTTAATGAATGAAAACCAGGCAACCAATCATGCAGCTGAAAGAACACCAGCTAGACTGACTCCCAAAAAGTCACCAAGGCAAATAATAGTTAAACTATCCAACTTTGAGGAAAAGGAGAAAATCATGAGATCAGCTAGGAAAAAACAAGCAGTCACATATAAAGATACCTAAATGAGAATATGCTCAGCTCTATCAACAGACACTATGAAGAAAGGGAGAGCATGAAGTCCATATTTCAAAAAAGTGAAGGAAAACAATGCAAACTCAAGACTATTCTATCCAGCCGAATTATCTATTAAGATAGATGGAGAAGTAAGAGTCTTTTCAGACAAAGTAAAACATAAAAAAAAACATTAAAAAGAAACCCAGCCCTACAAACCCAGCATGATCCAGTATGGGCAGAAGAACAGCACTCACTGATCACCACATAGAACCACCCCACCCAAAGGGTAACAAAGATAGCACTAGCTTAAGGAAGGAAAGAAGTCAAGAATGAAACACACACACACACAAGCACACAACACACTAAGAAAGGAAGGTAGGAAAACAGACCAACACAAAAGGTATATGATATCACAGAGTCCACAGATGGATGTAATAACCATGAACATCAATGGACTGAACTCAGGTATTACAAGGCAGAGGCTAGAAAACTGGCTTAGAAAACACAACACATCAATCTGCTGTCTACATGAGACACGTCTCAAGATAACAGACAAAAATAGGCTCAGGATCAAAGACTGGAGAAAAATATACCAAGTAAATGGAGATTCAAAAAAAGCAGGGGTTGCAATTCTAATCTCAGACAAAATTGATCTCAAGGTGCAAGCCATAACAAGATTTAAGGAGGGAAACTATATAATGCTCAAGGAAGCAGTAGATATGCTAACATAAAACTTACAGAAATTACAGCATCACCAGAACAATCCCACTTAGAGCAAAATGAAAGAAAAAAATAAAAATCAGGACTAAGATTCATGAGAGGGAACAAGAGACCTATGGGAAAATTAATGCAGCTAAAAGTTGGATCTTTGAAAGGATTCACAGAATCAACAGACTGCTGGCATACCTAACCAAGGAAAGGAAGGAACGAATTTCAATAGCAAGGATGAGGGGTGAAACAGCGGACCCTAATGAAATAAAAAGGACAGTGGCACAGTACTACTATGCCATTGGACTCCAATGAATTCAACAACTTGGAAGACATGTACACATACTTGCAAAAATAATCCCTCTCTAGACTAGCCCAAATGGATGTCAAGAACCTCAACAGACCCATAGCAACAGAAGAAATAGACAAGGTTATCAAAGGAATACCAACCAAAAAAACCCCTCTGGACCAGATAGTTTCACAGGATAATTCTACCAAGCATTGAAGGAAGAACTGACAATCTTAGACAAAATTCTTCCCGAACATAGATAAAGTCATCAAACTCCAGGACTCCATGAAGATAGTACAACTCTGGAAATGAATCCAACAAGAATCGAGAACTACAGACCAACATCCCTAATGAACATTCATGCAAAAATCCTTCACAAAATACTGGCCAATAGAATACAAAAGTAAATAAACAAATAATGCATCACAACCAAGTGGGATTCATAGCAGGGATGCAGGGATAGTTCAACATATGAAAGACCACTAGTATTATAGGCAACATTGACATGAGAAATTATAAGGCCCACATGATAATATCGATAGTTGCGGGAAAAGCATTCGATAACATCCAACACCAAGAAGTTTACGACACTCAAGAAGAAGATAGGAATGGAAGGAAAATTACTCAATATAATATAAACTATATACGAAAAACCGAAGATGAAAACAATCCTACTAAAAAGGGGACCAGACAAGGATGCCCCCTGTTCCCACTCCTATTTAACACCATACTGGAGGTCCTGGCTAACAACAAGGCAAAGAGAAGACATCAGAGGCATTCATCTGGGGAAGGAAGGAGTGAAACTATTGTCATTCGCAGATGATATGATTTTATTTTATTTTATTTTTGGAGCATCACTGCTCTCTGGTGGTGGGAGTAGGAGGCCCAGCCCCACTGCTGGAATTGAACCTCCGTCCCAGTGGGCCGCAGTCACGCACACAACCACTACGCCACTCAGCCCGATATGATTTTATATATGAAAAAAATTCCAAAAGTTTCAGGAGGGGAGTACTGGAAGCAATAAAAGAATATAGCAAAGTGGTGGGATACAAAATCAGCAAACAAGTCTATCAGCCTGTCATGCACATTGGACACGGCGAGAGCAGAGCGAATAAAAATGGTAGTACCCTTCACAATAGCGAAGCACAAATGGGAAAAATCTAGGGATATACCTGACTAAAAAAACCCAAAAGATTTGTACAAGGTAAACAACAGAACAATACTATAAGAAACCATGAATGACCTCAACAAATGGATGACTATCCCATGTGTGTGGATTGGAAGACTCAATATAGTAAAGATGTCAGTTCTGCCCAAGACACTATATAAGTTTAATGTGTTCATGATACAATTACCCTCATCTTTCTTCAAAGAAATGGATAAGCTGATTACCAACTTCATATGGAAAGGTAAGAAGTCCAGAATAAGCAGAGAAGTCCTCAAGCAGGACAGAGTGGGAGACCTTGTTTTACCTGAGTTTAGCACATATTATTCAACCACAGTGTTCAAAATCACATGGCACTGGTATAATTACAGATACTCAGACAAATGGAAAAGAACTAAAACCCAGAAATAAAATCATCAGCATACAGACAATTGATCTTTGGTAAGGGCCCCAAAATGCCAAACAGGAAGCAGATGCCCTCTTCATCAAGTAGTGCTGGGGAAAAATGGGTATTTACCTGCAGAAAAGTAAAATAAGACCCTGATCCCACTCTATGCACAAGAATAAACTCAACATGGATCACAGACCTGAAGGTAAAATCGTAAACCACTAGGGGCATCAATGAGGGAATTGGACAAAGAGAGAATTTGGTGCAGGAAATACATAGGCTATTAAAAATACGGAAGGATGCAAATACAGATGAGTCACATATTGACAGTTGGGACATGTTATAGCTAAAACACCTGTGTACACTGAAAAAATTCACCACGAGAATAAAAAGAGAGCTCACGGACTGGGAAAACATCTACAGTAATGACACTTCAGACAAAGGCCTTATTACTGAAATCTACAGTACTGTGTTAGCTAACGAAGAGAGAAAAAAAAACTAATTTACCACTGAGGACATGGGTCAAGGACCTCAGCAGAAGTTTCACAAGGGCAGAAATCAGAATAGTCAATAATCGTGAGAAAATGTTACAACAACTATGAAATGCCATGTAAAACTCTCAAAGATTATACAATTCAAAAATTCAGAAAGCAACAAGTGTTGGAGAGGCTGTGGTGACATAGGAACTCTCATCCACTGCTAGTGGTGTATGATGTACAGCCACTATGGAAATTGATTTGGTGATATCTAAAATTAAGCTACCACATGACCCATCCATCCCCCTATGGGGCATATACTCTGAACAGGCAAGAAAGAAACCAGGGCCAGACATCTTTGCTCCAATGTTCATTATGGCACAGTTCACAATTGCAAGGAAGTAGAAACTCTGAATGGATTAAAAAACTATGGTACATACATACAATGGAGTACTACACATCCCTAAAAAGCAGTAATGAACACATGAAGCACATCACTGCATGGGAAGAACTGGAAGAAATTATGCTAAGTGAAGTAAGTCAAGCACTAAGGTAAGCTTCAAAATGTAAAAGAGGCATAGGGGAAAAGCTACTGTATACATATATTCCTAGGGTGAGGTCCAGGTAGTATGAAAGGGGACAAGCAAATCCACAGACACATATGATAGCCAAATGGGGGGGGGACGGGACACAACAAGACATGAGTAGCAAGGGAACAGAGTACATCCAAGGGGATGGTGGTGTTTATATCTCCACAGGGATAAAGGGCCCAGACTTCAAACCTGTGTGTTAAGACATGACTGCAACATACCGGCATGAAGCAGCGAACCAATAGCAAGGTCTGAGGGGCTAGTCCTAATCCTAACTACAGGGATAGCTCCCCTTCTCCGAGAAGAATTCGCTTCAGAGGACATCACTAAAGCTACAGCTCAGGGAGGGGGACATGTGTGATCAGAGCACACAGCAGCAAACAAAGGGGGAAGGAAAGAGTGGAGTATATCCTTGCCCACCAATCCCTGAGGCTGATATCCCTGCTCAGAGCAGCCAATGCATAGAGAGGGCCATAAGGCTGGCCCCATTATGAGGCACAAAGTCCCTCACTGACTCATAGCACTACGGGGGACAACACTGGAAACACATGGGGGGAATTGTGCCCGATCTGACCGAACCACACTAAGATGAAACACTAAGGGCAACAGTATAGCAAGGAGATCAAAGTGATAAAGTCCTGGGGAAAACCCAAAAAGCCTATAAATAATTAAAGTTCTGTCAAAAAACAGAACTTTAATTATTTATAGGCTTTTTTTGAGTCATTTTTTTTGGGGGGGGGCATCACTGCTGTGTGGTGGTGGGAGCAGGTTGAGTCATTTTTTTGTTTTTCTTTTTTTGGCTTTGTTTTGGTTTGTCTTGTTTGTCTTATCTAGATAAAATAGGTGGGATAAACAACCCAGAGGAGATAACAGTGGGACTAATGGTTCAGGGTGGGAGGGCAGGGAGAAGATATGGCAGTGGTGGAGGCAGGGGAAAGAACGAAGGTGTTAACAATCCCAGGGACAAGGGAATAACAAGTGATGTAAAATTGAGGGAGAGAAGGGAGTAGGATGCCTGGTAGGGCTTGATCAAGAGCAATGTAACCAAGAGAAATTATTGAAACCCAAATGAAGGCTGAACATGATAGTGGAACAAGTGGAAACTAAAAGGAAATAGAGGAAAAAAATAGGAGCCAAAGGATATTTATGGAGGTCTAAATACAAGCAGGTACATATGGAAATCTATTTATATATGATAAGGAAATAGATCTATATACATATTTTTTATAGGTTCAGTATTAAGGTAGCAGATGGACATTTGACTTCTACTCAAGAACTCCTTCAATGCAAAACTACATTGTTCTAACTACCTGGCATTCCATGATGCTCACCTTCCCCACATGATCATGGAAGACAAAATGGGTGCATAAGCAAATGTGGGAAGGAAACTGATGGTGTCCAGTTATCAAAAGATAGTGTCTGGTGTCTTACAGACTTAAAGATAAACAAACAGCCATCTAGCTGAGAAGCAATCAAGTCCACATGGAAGAAGCACACCAGCCTGTGTGATCATGAGGTGATGATGGGACCAGGTACCCGGCATCAAAGACTCAACAAAAAATCATATTATTGTGAATGAGAGGCAGTGCAGAGTGGGTACTCAAAGCCCATTTGTAGAAAACTGGACATCCTCTTACTGAATGCATGGTAGAGATGAGCCAGTCAGGATGCAGTATAACAATTATGAAACATACAATAGTCCTTTAATAGTTCTTCTTTTTTTTTTTTGGAATCACTGCTCTCTGGTGGTGGGAGTAGGAGGCCCAGCCCCACTGTTGGAATTGAACCTCTATCCCAGCGGGCTGCAGTCCCGCGCACAACCACTGCGCCACCGGGGCTCAGCCCCCTTTAATAGTTCTTTAAATTGTGACCCCAATTCAACCTTACAAATCTGGCTAGACCAAAGCATGTATATGGGTACAGATAAAAGCTGGAAAGACAGGGAAGCCAAGACAGATAAAGCCCTCAGGACCAACTTGAGAGTAGCAACACCAGGAGGGTAAGGGAAGGTGGGGGGAGAAAGTGAAAACTGATCACAATGATCTAACCACCCCCCCACCCCTGGGGGATGGACAACAGAAAGTGGGTGAGAGGAGACACAGGTCAGTGTAAGATATGAAAAAAAATTAACAGGTTTCATGAGGGAGCGGACATGGGAGAGGGAGGGCGTAAAATGAGGAGCTGCTACCAAGGGCTCAAATAGAAAAAAAATGTTTTGAAAATGGTGATGCTTACAAATGTACAAATGTGCTTGACATAATAGATGCATGTATGAATTGTGATGAATTGTACGAACTCCCAATAAAATGATTTTTAAAAAAAGAGTTATGATCTCTGAGACTCACAGGGGCAGTTCTAGCCTGCCCTATGGATCACGATGAGTTAGAATTGACTCGAAGCAGTGAGTTTGGGTTATATATGGGAAATATCTGAAACGGGTAAATTTATAGGAAAATAAAGTACAATACTGGTTGCCAAGTGGTGGGGGAAAGAATGGACTAGGAATAAACTGCAAATTAAGTATGAGGTTTCTTTCTGGGTTGATGAAAATGTTCTGGAAGTAGATGAAGGTGATTAACACACAACTTGTGAATATAAACTCAATTGAAACTCACTGTCACTGAGTTGATTACAACGCATGGCAAGCTCTAGGACAGAAGAGACCATCCTTGTGCATTTCTGAGACTGTACCTCTTTAATGGAGCAGTAAGCATTGTCTTTCTCCCTTGGAGCGGCTAGTTTCAAACTGGAGACCTTGCGGTTAACAGCTCAGTGCATAACCACTTCACTACCAGGGTTCCTACGATGAAGATATTATGCAGTAAAAAAGGCAAATGTTCTTTTTTTTAGGCATCACTGCCCTGGTGGTGGGAGTAGGAGGCTCAGCCTTTGCTCCTGTGAGCGGGAATTGAACCTCCGTCCCAGTGGGTCGCAGTCCCGCGCACAACCACTACGCCACCGGGGCTCAGCCAAGGCAAATGTTCTTGAAGGGATAGAAAATTATCTGTTAATGAATCTTATTTTGTGAACTGTACAGTAAATTTTATGTATATGTAAATTGTATCATAAAATCACAAAATCTATAATGTATTCTCTTACATGAATCCAGATTTCATATAAAACTCTAACTTATCATTTTTGGATTTTGCTGAGCTCCTGTCATTAAAATGCTATACTTGAAAACAACAACAGCTTGTAATTTCACTGAAAAGAAGAGGCTGTATTCTTTGTTTCACAATTTTAATTGTTAGATTTACGACCACCAATGATAATGTTTAAGTCAATACAATCTTATTCTTTAATCTCTCTTTTTCTTCAAAGCACCTCTGTATAACATATATCCACTAACAAATCATCACAAACTGAAGACTACATCGCATGCTGTGGTGGCTACATGTTAGGCTCCTAACCTCAAGGTCACCCATTGGAAACCACCAGAGAGGCTCCTCGGGAGAAAGCTCAGGCTGTCTACTTCATAAGGAGTTACAGCCTTGGAAAGCCATGGGAGCAGTTCTACCTGTACCATCGGGGCTCTGGGAGTCAGCACTGACTTGATGGCAGTGAATTTCTGGTGGTGGGGGTGGTGTTTAACCAAAAGAGTGTGACTCAGGTGCTTGTAAAATAAACAAACTGTATGACTGAGGCATTGCCATTGAAGTACTACATGGATAAAAAAAACCCCACCATTTCCTTTCTGTTTAAAACGTAGTTAATCTTTTGATTCTTGAAATTAGGGTAATTCATGTAGCACCTATCATCTGATGAGTCAGTCTGAGGTTTTGCATATAGTATTGATTTTACCATCATCAGAATCTCTTGGAGGTCATCTCCTTTTTAATCTAGTGACTATATAATGACATAGTCTGTTATTGCCCTCTCTTTATCATTATGGCACAAACTCTCTAAATTTAAATTCTCAACTCTACTGCAAGGAAAGTGCAAAAATAAGACTGCAAAGATGTTTTCTTTTGAGTATATAATTGCAAAATAGTTCACTCTATTAAAAATAAAAGGAAAACCAGTATATCTTCTCCTTGAAAAATGTCTAGGAAAGAATAAAGCTTGTGAAGTATCAATCCTTAGAGAAGATTAGAAGTGGTTAAGCAAGAAACTAAAAAAATTATACTGAGTCCAAAGGATCTGAATACAGAAGGCTAATTCCGTAATTTATATAAAATGACAGGTTGGATTTCTCCATTTCATTCTCTCTCTTCAAGTTCTCTTTCCCTGGAACCGACATCTAGTCTAGAAAGATGATGGCCATGAACAAACCTGTCTGCATGGGATTCTGGGAGACAACTAGAGTACCTTATTGGGCACATGACTTAGCATATCAAACATCTGACTTCATGGTAACATCATTTGAAACCAACTTATTCGTACAAAAACAACCCTATCTGTCATAGATCAAAAAGCCTTTCTGCATCACATAAACACTAACTATGACCCCAATTCCTGCAGGGCTCTGCATAGACTTCTACTCGGGAGACTCAACAATTTGTTGTTACCAACATCTTAGTGTCAATCTCTGTATGCCAGTTCTATAAGAAAATCTTGTCTGATCAACTTGGCTTTTTTTTTTTCACCTTTTCCCCAGAATCTAACCTGTGTACCCCGGATCCCTTCCTACTACTAGCCCAGAGGGGTGCAACTGGATTACTATGTTGGCAAGGAGTTAAGTTTGGCCTTTTTAATTTGATATAAAATATATTAAAAGAATACCTTATAATAGCAATCCTATTAAGAGTTCCAAAATCATAAAGATAACAAATAATCTCTTAGACATTTTATCACCATTTCCACACTAATAGCTATTAAAAATAATCTTACATGGAGTTCTAGTGACTTCAAACTCAGGTCAGCAAATGCATCTCCAAGCTGCCTTTGGGTATGCACCATCTGGAAAAGCTGTGTAGACAATGTCTGAGCCAGTTTTAGAATATTTTCATATTTTTTCTTGTTATCTCTTAATATATCGATCTGAGCTTCCAGTTCCAGGTCCACAGTTCTTGAGCCACGACCTAGCTTCTCAGAGATAATTTGTCGCGTGCACTAAAAGAGGGAAGATTAATTTTAAGGAGGACAAAAACAGAACCAAGAAAAAAAATCAGAGCAATATAAAATTAAGTGTATATGGGTTGTCTGTATCATTTTATGGCTTCAAGAATCCAGTCTAATATAATTGTCAACTACTTTAGAAGTTCACCAGAACTCAGAAAGAAAATTCATTACACATGTCTCAATTATTACTAATCAAACGAGTTTAAAACTTACCTGGTTAATTTATACTACCAGAAAAGAGCTCTCATATCCTAATCCTATTTCACATAATATTTTAAGCTTTGCAAACCCAGGTACACGACAACATCTTTCAAATAACACATAAATGGTCCCTTTTTGGCAAACCATGAAACCACCTCATGTGTTAATTTTCTATGTGTGCTATGTATATGTTTGTGCATGTTATTTATATAGGTACATTTTATGTGGTGTTATTTAATACAATAAATATTGGGCTGAGCCCCGGTGGTGTAGTGGTTGTGTGCGGGACTGCGGCCCACTGGGATGGAGGTTCAATTCCAGCTCCACAGGGGCAAAGGATGGGCCTCCTACTCCCACCACCAGGGCAGTGATGCCCTTAAAAAAAAAAATAAAATAAATATTTAGAAACTATTGGACTGTTAACACAGAACTAAAGATAACACCAAAATTCTAGTCTCCTACTGGGTTCAAATGTCATCTTTTTTCCCTGTTCTCCCTAAGTATCACATATATGTTGAAGGGAAAGGCGGTAAAGATATGTGAGAAAAGGAAGAAAGGAAAGTGAAGGAGGAATAAGAGGACAAGCAGGAAACAGGCCTAAGAAGGTAAGAATGAGATTGATTTTAATTGGTCAGAGATTTCTGAGGTTTTTAAGATAACTTTTGCCTAAACAGCATGATAGTAAATGACATTATTCTATTGTGATTCAGAAATGATATAGGAATCTATAATTTTTAGAGAATACCTACGATTCTACAACTCATGAAAGTAAGCTTTTTAGCAATAATTTTTATTGGAAATTAAAAATCTCCAAAGCACAAACTGAAGCACAAACTTTCCAAATTTCCCATATAGGACATTAATATCTTTGAGGTGTCATTGAAAGCTATAAAGTCTATTCTATAAAAGCAGTAAATAAGTAATTTGGAAGTTATTCCTAATTAGGGTAGTTCTACTTTGTCCTATATGGTCCGAATAAGTTGGTATCAATTCAGGGACACACAAAATAACTGATTGTAAGGAAATACATTTTGTTGTTTAAAGCTGCCTGTTTAAAGAATTTTTGTTGAAGTGATACTAAAAAACTAAGACATGTAACATATGTTGATACATCTGGCATCTGAAACATGTTAAGAGATAAACAATTATATACTCCTAATGGAAATCTAAATAATCTGGATAAAGTACTTCTGAATTATTGCAAGCAGCTTTGTAAAAAAGTTCACTTGAGAAGATATAAAATTGCAAGACCTTTACCCATTCTTCAAGGGCCCACATGATCCTGAGGAGACACTTCCATTAAATTGTTTTCCAGAATATACGGAAATTACAATGCAAAATGCATACTGGCATTACTATACATTATGAATTAAACTTAAGAGAATATGGAAGAGGATTAAGTATTTCACTTCACTATCCTTACTTCAAAATGCTTAAAAATGAAAGTGGCTTACAAAGTGCTGCTAGTGCTACTGGTTTTATTTGGAGTGCTAAATTATAGAGCATAGGGATACAATGACCAAGTGCCTGGCTGCTAACCAAAATGTCAGCGGTTTTAATCCAATTCATTGGCTCTTCCAAAGAAAGACATGGTGACCTACTCTCATAAAGATTATAGCCTAGAAAACCCTATGGGGTATCTCTACTTTGTTACACAGGACAGCTAAGAGCCCCAAACTGACTGTCCATCATTTAGTCATAACAAGGAACAAATGAATCTAAGTTAAAATAGCAGGATGATGTTAAAAGTAAAATATTACCCTACGTAGATCTATTACTTGGGGGAGGGTAGTTGAAATAAAGGAATAAAGTATAGAATACAATAAATCACCATTGTAAGGAGTCATGGGCATTTCTAAGAGTTGTTGTAAGCACTTAAGAGTTTTTCTACAGAGCCAAAAAAGAATAAAGATGTTGAATTATCAAGAAGGGATAAATTAATGACAATGGACAGATATTAAAAATGTTATTAAAAGTAAAGGCTAGAGAAGATGGGAATATATTAGAAGAAACAGGCCAACTAATGAATCAATGTAGCACTATGCAAAAAAAGAAAAAACCAGTAATGAAAGTTTTGGAGACATTGGTTTAAAGACAGCAAAGATTAATTTGATTAGAGTATGAACATTGATGGCAAATTTAAAAATATTTCCCAAGACCAATAGAAGAAAGAACAAGGAGACAAAGGACATTTATTGAGGCCTAAATACAGGTATGTACATACACACATACATGCATATATAGAGGGAAATTGAACTATATATTTATATCTAAATGTTAAGAATTAAGGTTGCAGATGGACAGTGGACCTCGACTCAAGTACTCCCTTAACATAAGAATACTGTGCTTTAACAATCTGGCATTCTGTGAGGCTCACCTTCCTGACCTGATTGCTGAAGACAAAATGGGAGCATAAGCAAATGTGGTAAAGAAACCTGATGGTGCCTCTCTATCAAAAGCTATAGCATCTGGGGTCTTCTTAAAGACTTGAAGATAAACAATCAGCTACCAAGCTGAGAAGCAACAAATCCCACATGGAAGAAGCACACCAGCCTGTGTGATCATGAGGTGTTGATGGGATCAGGTATCAGGCATCTAAGACCAAGAATAAAACCACACTCAATGTGAATGTGGGTGGGGGGGCATGGAGTGGAGACCCAATGCCCATCTGTAGACAATTGGACATCCCCTCACAGAGGGGTCACAGGGAAGGGATGAGCCAGTCAGGGTGTTATATAGCACTGATGAAACACACTACTTTTCTCTAGCTCTTTGATGCTTCCTTCACCCCACTATCATGACCTCAATTCTGCCTTACAAATTGGATTAGACCGGAGGATGCACACTGCTACAGAGAAAAGACTGCAACACAGGGAATCCAGGATAGATAAAGCCCTCAGGGACAACAAGGTGAGTAGATACCAGGATTAAGGGAGGGTGGGGGAGAAAGGGGGAGTCAGTCACAGCATCAACCTAGAACCCCCTTCCAGGGGGACGAAGAACAGTAAAGTATGTGAGGGATGATGGAAGATGATGTACAATGTGAAAAAAATAATCTATAACTTATCAAGGGTTCCTGAAGAAGGACAGGCAGGGGAGGGAGGGGGAAGAAATGGAGAGCTGATATCAGGAGGCTCAAGTGGGAAGAGATTGCTTTGAAAATGATGAGGGTGGTATACGTGCAAATAGGCTTGACACATTGGAGGAATGAACGGACTGTGATGAGATTTAAGAGTCACCAATAAAAGTATTTTATTGGAAAAAAAGTTAAAAGTATTATAATTTACTCATTAAGACTTGTTCTGACAGAAAAAGTTACAGTCTCAGAAACCCATCAGAGCAGTTCTACTGTCCTGTAGGATCACTACGGGTCAAAATTGACTGTATGCCAGTGAGGTTGGTTTGTTGGGTTTTGGAAAAAATTTTCAGATTTGTGCAATTATCAAAAATCTCAATTAAACAATTAGTTTATAATTGTTCAATAAAGAAACAACAAAAAAATATTTCCAAACACCATCTAATGGTTGGGAGAGAAGCTAAGCAGCCATTAGTGCTGACAATGAAATTATTCTGAAAGGAAGACTTTAAGAGTGTTTCATTCTACACTAGGAAAAATAAAACTAGGAAAACAAATAATAAATAAAAACCAAAGTCCATTATTCTTAACTGTTAATGCAAATGAGAATAAATAGAAAAATAAATTTTAGATTTAAATTTTGTGACTAAAAGCAGGTAGACTACAGCAATATTTAACAAGATGGATTCAAGGTTTAAGTTTATAATTGTTCCTATTACATATTTGTCTTAAATCACCAAACTGGGGTCTTGGGGGCAAAAGTAACAACAAAAGGATATAAGACTTGTTTTTCTTGTGTGTGTTGCGGGGGGGGGGGGGGGGGGGGGGGGGGGGGGGAAAGAGGGTAAAATCTTAGTTTTTGCCAGAGAAATGAAACAGAAGATAAACAGAAGGTAGGAGTTCTTAGGGACCCAAAGTTCCAAGACAGACAGGATTGAAATCATAACCAAAATCAAATTCCTCAAGTTAAGTGGATTACAAAGTCCTAAAATCAATCAAATTAAAATCTACTTGAAGGCTTCAAATGTCAACGAATGCCCAACATCAGCTCATAATCTAGGACAAAAAAAGTTAAACAGCCAGGAACACAGGGTTTTGTAGCCTCCAACAGTTAATATAATCTGAGCTTATTTGGGGAAAGAGGCATATGTTACTCTAGAAAAACCCAGCTACTGTTGCTAGTTTCCCTCCCATCGATCCAGATCCCCAAATCGGAGCATGCAGAGTGGTTCTGTGCCATAAGGCTTGCAGCAAGCAGATTGCCAGGCTTGTCTTCCAAGGTGCTCTGGGTGGCTCTAAGCCCAACCTTTAAGCTAGTAATTGAGCACTTAATTGTTTGTGCCACCATCCACCTCACGCAGCTATCTATAAAGTCATACAAGTGTGAACTTCCTTTTCTTCTTGCAACCTAGTTTTAGAAATAAGCTCTGGTTTGGGGAGGCAGAAGAAGGGGGAAGGGGATCAATTAAAGTCAGCAACATGTTGGGAATGATGTCTCTTTTACATTAATTTATACTATGAGTAGAACATTTTAAAGACTGGTCATTTTTATTAACCTAAACTTAAGGAAAGACTGAATGTAGTTCAAATACGTCACCAGAGAACGTTAACAGAAGCAGATTTCATGAAGAAATAAACAAGGGAATGGCTGAACTAACAAATGACTTGAATGGAGGATAAAGAAGTACAATGAGAAGGGTGCAATGAGAAGAATTCCAAGAAGTGGTGAAGGTAGCTTCAATACACAAAACTAGTGAGATGTGGGAAACCACAGCTTGTTTAAGAAATCTCTGGATAACTTGGGGTGAATTGCTGAATTCATGAGTTGGAAAGAGCAGCAGCAGGAGAGGGAGTTAAATAGGAAATATGGGCCAGATTAATGCAACTGTAACTACAACAGGGACTCAGTAAAGGATTGCTAAGCAGTAAGTAGTGAGCCACGTCAGGTGGAGGACAGAATGAAGTAGACAATAAGCCTATCTGTAGCAGCTCTACATGCAAAGTATTGAAAAGCAATATGCTTCTTCAAATGACCACCTATCAGTTACTAAGCATTTTGGAAGCATGAAAATCTGAAAATGTAGATGAAAAAGTGTGTAGCAACAGAAGAAACTTCACATTTTATAAGTTCCTAAAATCATAAAACAAGCATTTTTATCCTTCAACTGAATTTCCATGTTCATATGGCAATTTGGACAACATACAAATGAAGATTCCCAGAGCCACTTAGTATAGAAATATTTTAAAATTACAAACCTTGTAGGTGTTTAGACTCCACTTTCTAACAAGTTCTAATTTTTCCATTGCAGGGTTTTTAATTTCATCTGCTAGAATAACTGGTCCACTTTTTGACTGGGTTCTCTGGCTACCTGTATGATTTTAACAGATTATAAAAACACAAACCAGATAAAGGCAAGTAGAGAAAGAAGGCAAAAGACCGATGCTGTTCAATTTAAACTACTGACGCATTAAAAAAAGAAAAAGGTTCTCAGAAAGTGAAGAATTAGAATTTCCGAGAATCTCTGAGGTTAATGAGAAAACATTTCTGTTCATTAAACACAAGTACCACATGGTTTGGCAATTTTGTAATAAAAACTAAAATTCTGCTGCAATCATTTTTCTATTCAAGAGAAATTAAATTTTCACAACTAACTTTATGTTATAACCTAATCATTTATCTGTTTCAGGCAAAATTAAATTTCTGCAACTAAGCTTACAGTGAAACCTTCTTCCACTGTACTATATAGATCAGAGCAAAAGCAGAATATTGCTATAATACTGCAAGACTTGAAAATATGATTCAAATTGCAGTCGTTACAAATGTTACCACCAGTATAAACAAAGTTTAAATGAGATCCATTCTAGCTTCTCACACACACACAAAAATGTCATAATTAATAAAAACAAAACAAAATACACTGCCTTAGAGCTGACTCTGACTCAGAGTGACTCTACAGGGCAGAGTAGAATGTTTCTTAAGGTTTCTGAGATTAAGCAGCCTCAGTTTGCTCCAGCAGAGTAGCTGGTGGGTTTGAACTGATCACCTTGCAGTAAAGTACTTTTTATAGCAGAAAAGGCTTATGCAATTAATGATTTGGAATAAAAACTTTCTAATAATTTTCAAAAAATTAATTAAAGAGAAGCGAAAACATTTTAAAAAAGCAAAATCTGAAAAAAATTCTTTTGGTTTATTCCTAGCTTCTCTCATAGTTTCACCATAATCTAAGATCAAGAACAGTACCTAAAATCAAACACATTTAAGAGTTAACAAAAGTATCATAAATATATGTTTCCCATGCTAAATAAAAAATGAGGATTTCCCCCCCCCCACCTTGTTTAATACAGTCTAGCTAAATTAAAGTATGCAGCAAATGCAATTAATAAGCAGTAAGTAGAACTGGTAAGTTATATAGGTTTTGCTATGATCTGTTAATTTGAAAATTGAGGCTAAAAATAGGAAGACGTGAAACTTTCCACTTGACCCATTCAAAGTAATAAACAACCCCAACGTTGGAGGACCTTTGCTGGTTTAACTAAGCGGCAGAGCCACAAAGCTGGGAGTTTAAGATCAGATAAAGTGAATTGACATTTTCCAGAGAAAAGAAAGAGTGCTTTCAAACAAGTATGTATTTTTAACCTTAAATGAATTGTATTTCAGGTTTAAGATTTAGTGTAGGGATGCTGAAATGACAGGAAGATGAGCTTTGGTGGGAAAGACCATTTCTATTATTGTTAAAAAGAAAAAAAAGTAGCAGCCACCCAAGAAATCAGATTAACACACACCTAAGATTATAAAGCAAGTGATTATGAAACTGAGAGAATCAGGTTAGCTTCAGAAGGCGCAAGCAGGGCTTT
>PVJH01031260.1:0-23888 GCA_004026705.1 Nesogale talazaci
GAACTTTTGTAATATGTATTCACCGCCCCCCCCCCCCAAGACAAGCATAGAGCAACTTGGTCTGAGTTAGCGCACCCGGTGGCTTGTCCCCTGGGAAGGTGATCTCTGATCTCAGTGAATTCTTTCGTGAAAGCAGTTGCGATTTTTGCGATGGCTGATTTAAAAGAGCAGTGTGCGGCTGTGATGTTTTGTTTCC
This sequence comes from Nesogale talazaci, assembly GCA_004026705.1. Classification (NCBI taxonomy): domain Eukaryota; kingdom Metazoa; phylum Chordata; class Mammalia; order Afrosoricida; family Tenrecidae; genus Nesogale; species Nesogale talazaci. Next base: position 197 of record PVJH01031260.1, read on the forward strand.
TGCTTGGGAAAAATGCCACAGAAACTGTTGCAATATTGAGCACAGCGTACAGGGACAGCACTATGGGAAAAACGCAACTGTACAAGTGGTTTTCTCATTTCGATTCATAGTGCTTTTGGAGTTCATTCCATCAGAACAGACTATTAATCAAGCTTTCTATTGAGAGGTCCTGAAAAGATTATGCAACCGTGTGTGACCAAAAAAAAAAAAAAAAAAGCTTGATTTGTGGCAGATGGGGGACTGGTTCTGTTACCACGACAACACATCTGGTCATGCAGCCATCTTGGTGGGTCAGTTTGGTCCCCACCCCTCCAAAAAAAAACATGTCTCTCTTGGTTCATGCACTTTACTCACCTCACCTCACTCTGTGTGACTTCTTTTTGTGTCCTTAAATAAAGAGGGACATAAAGGATAGAGATTTGCCAACTTAGAAAAAAAAACGAGGGAGGTGCTGTCAGCCATCCAAACAGATGAGTATGAAAAATGTTTCCAAGAATGGAGTCACAGATTTGACAAATATATTAAGTGCAATGGAGAGTACTTTGAAGGTGATAAGGAGTTCTATTTACGAAGAAAAGACAGACAAGTGGTTAAGTACTAAGAGGATGACGTCTGGGGTGTTATTAAGACCTAAGAATGAACCTGCCTGAATCTGATCACATTCCTCTTCTCTGTCCCCAAAGTTACCTGACCTCTAACAGTGGGGAAACCAGAACCCCTTTTTCTGCTTTGCGCATTACATAGTCTTTGGGTCACACTTTGGACTATGTCTTATCTTTTAGCTAATACCCCTGCTTTCACTATCTATACCCACAGGAAGAGTCACGTGGAATATGGGTGAATCAACGTGCTCACATAAGAAATATGTGATACATAGGCAAAATGCAAAATGAACTGATATTGGGTCAGTGGAGCCACCCATTCCTGTTCATGAAAGTTGACGTCTTATCTTTGATTTTTATTAACATGAAACTTACTGCCATAGAATCAATTCTGACTCATCATGACCTTTTTCCCCCTTTAGAAATAAGCTTTTGCTGTTGGAGGCCTGGTGGCGGCCCACGTTGGTTATTCACTGGGCTGCTAGCTGCAGAGCCAGCAGCGGCTCCTCGGCAGAACTCTCTCTTTCTGAGAAGCCTCATGGGGCAGTGCTTCCCTGTCCTCTAGGGTCACGACAAGTCAGCTGTGACTGGACGGCTGTGAGTTTCAGGGTTTGTTTGCTCTCTTGGTGCTTTGGGGGTATTTTTTGTTTTTGTTGCTTTTGGGTGCCATCAAATGAGTTCTGACAAACATCTTACGTACCGAAGACCACCCAGTCCTGTGGCACACTTACAATTGTTCTTTTGCTTCAGTCCGTTGTTAACGCTGTTGTGGCTCCAGCTGTTGAAGCATCTTCCCCTTTTTTGAAACCAAGCAGGAGACTCTTTCCCAGGGACTGGTCTCTCCTGATAGCACGTCCAAGTATGCGATACAGAAAATAAAAAGAGCAAATCCCCCACCCCAACTATCATGATTCCAATTGTACTCTACAAATCCAGCTGGACCAGAAGGGAAACCCAGGGCAGATGAACCCCTCAGGACCAGAAGTGAGAGTGGAGTTACCGGATGGGTGGAGGGAAGGTGGGGTAGAGAGGGGGAGCCAATCACAAGGACCTGCACATAACCTTCTATCTGAAGGGCGGTCATCAGAGGAGTAGGTAAAGGGAGATGTCGGGCAATGCGAGATAGGACAAAATGATAATAACTTATAAAGTAGTGAGGGGTGGTAGGGCAGAGGGAGTAGGGAGGGGAAGGGAGGAGAGGCTGAAATCAAGGGTTCAAGCGGAAAAGCAGAGATCTGGAGAATGATGACGACAGCAGGCCAGGGAAGGGGCTTGACACAGTATATGTATGCGGGTGTTGTGATAAGTGATGTAGGAGCCCCCAGAAAAATGATTTTTTTTAATTTTTTTGGGGCATCACTGCTGTCCGGTGGTGGGAGTAGGAGGCCCAGCCCCACTGCTGGAATTGAACCTCCGTCCCAGTGGGCTGCAGTCCCGCGCACAACCACTACGCCACCAGGGCTCAGCCCAGAAAAATGATTTTTTTAAAAGAGAAAGAAAATAAAGGTAGCCAATGAAAATACTCAGCGCACCCAGGCTGGGCAGCAGATAGATGTGCTGACATGGTTTGGCTTTACAGAAGTGTTTCAAGCACACACCCAAGCACAGGCTTTCCTACGGAGTGTGAAGTGTCATGAGGTGAGTTCAAATCCATAGCAGCCCTGGGAACGACAGAACAGACTGCTGCTCGGGCTCACACCACCCTTTAGCAGCCCATTGCTGCTTCCCTACTTGGAGTGAAATACCTTGTGCAAAAGTGATAGTCTTCAATTTCCCGACGTGGTCAAATTCTTTGATGCTCTGTCAATTATTCCAATTTAGTTTATTGAATTAAAAGAAATTTCTTTTTTTTAAACAATAGTTTTATTTTTTTCTTGTTTCTTTCTTTCTTTCTTTTTTCAATCATTTTATTGGGGGCTCATACATCGTTTTTCACAATATATAAATAAGCATACTCGTCAAGCACCCTCACATGTCCACTTCTATTACTGTTCTCCAATCGTCCACCTTTTCCCTTAAGCCCCTAGTATCGGCTTATCCATTCCTTCCCCTCTTCCCCTGGTCTCTCTTCCCCTCCAACCCTCAATACTTTATACATTGTTATTGTTCTGTCATATCTTACACTGCCCGACCTCTCCCCCAACCCACTCCTTTGATGCCCGTCCTTCAAATAGGAGCATATGTGTATATCCTTGCTGTTGGTTCCGTCTCACTACCCCACCTTCTGTCTTCCCTTCCAGTATCTCCAATCTAACCATTGGCCCGAAGGGGCCCAGTCATCTTGGTTTCCCCGTATCTCCAGCTCCCCTCTCTACTAGTGTGACTTCCTTAGTCCATCTGGGTTTGTAAGGTAGAGTTGGGACCATGATGGTTGGGGGGGTGGGGGAGGGGCCGGGGGAAGGCTTCAGGAACTAGAGGGAACTTGTGTGCATCATCACTGCCCGGCTGCCCCTTGATTGGTCTGTCTCCTCCCCGTGACTCCCCTGTAAAGGGGCGACCAATTACCCACCAGTGGGCCTTAGGTCCCTACTGAGCTCTCCTTCTCTTATGTAATGATGTGATTCTTGTTCTTTGGCGCTCGATATAAAAGAAATGTCTTAAGCACCTGGTATATGTCAAATTGTCGTGGTCAGATGCCATCGAGTTGGTTTCCACCCGCAGTGACCCTGTGCACAGCAGAACAAAAACACTGCCTGGACCTGTGCCTTCATTAATTGTGCCTCTTCTCCAGCCCATTGGTGCAGCCGCAGGGTCGATCCATCTCCTGGAGGATGGATCTTACTCTTTTTCACTGCCTCTCTCCTGTACCAAGTATGATGTTCTTCTTTGGAAACTGGTCTCCCCTGACAACATGTCCAAAGTGTATAAGACTACGTACGTTTTGCCATCCTTGTTTCTTTTTTTTTTTGGGGGGGGGCATCACTGTCTCTGGTGGTCGTGGGCGCTACCCAGTGCTGCTTCTGAGAGCCGATGCTGGATTTGAACCGCCAAGCCAACGGGCCGCAGTCCCGCCCTCAACCACTGACGCCACCGGGGCTCAGCTCAGCCATCCTTGTTTCTAAGGAGCACTCTGGCCATCCTTCTTCCATGACAAATCAGGTTGTCCTTTAAGCAGTCCAGGGTACTTGGAGTCGTCTTCTCCATCACAACTCAAGTGCATTGATTCTTTTTCGGTCTTCCTCATTGAATGTCCAACATTTACATGGATATGAGGCGAAGGAAAATACTGTGGCTTGGGTCAGGCACACTGTAGCCCTCAACGTAGCGTTCTTCTCCTCAACACTCTGAAGAGGTCTTAGTCAGCAGATTTGCCTAATGCAACTTGTCTTTTGACTGCTCCATTTATCATGATACCTATTGGTCCAGTTGTGAGAACTTGGGTTTTCTTTACATTGAGTGTTAATCCATACCGAAGGCTGCAATCCCTCCTCTTCATCAGCCAGTGCCTCATGTCCCCCTCTCTTTTAGAGAGCGAGGTTTTGTCAACTGTGTGTCACAAGTTAATAAACCTTCCTGTAAGCCTGATGCCTCATTCTTCTTTACATAAGCCAGCTTCTTTGATGATTTGCTCAGCATCTAGATGGAACAAGTATGGTGAAAGGATATAACCATTACACACACCTTTCCTGATTTTAACCCGTGCAGTTTTCCCTTGTTCCGTTTACACAATTGTCTATTGATTCATGTACAAGTTCTGCATGAGGACAATGAAGTATTCTGGAATTCTCTTTCGTCTCAAGGCTATCTGTAGCTGTTATGATCCACACAGAGCCAATAAGACACACGTAAACACCTCTGTGGTCATCTCCGCTGTCAGCCAGGGTCCATCTGATGATATCCCTTGTCCCAAGTCCTCTTTTGAATCCAGCCTGAACCCCGGGCGCCTCCCAGTCATGAACTGCTGTAACCATCAATGGATGAGCTCCAACAAAATTTTACTTGCCTGTGCTATCAGTGACATTGTTCTCTAATTTGAGCATTTTGTTGGGTCACCTTTTTTGGAAATGGGTACCTATATGGATCTCTCCGGGTCAGTGGACCAAGTAGTTGTCTTCCAAATTTATTGGCATAGACGAATAAGTGCTTCTAGTGTTTCCTCAGCTTGTTGAAACATTTCAATTCGTATTCCATCGATTTCTGGGAACTTGGCTTTGACTAGTGCTTTTAGTGGAGCCTGAATTTCTTCCTTCAGGACCATCGGTTCTTGCTCACATGCTTACTCCTGAAATGGGCAACTGTGGACCCATTCTTGTTGCTACGGTGACTGGTCATTCATGTCAGCTGTGTCAAATTCTGGGGATACGAGGGGAAAGCTCAGCCTCTTCTCCAAAAGGAATTTAAGTATCCAAATGATCAACAGTCTCGTCGTAAAGTGATTAACAAAGAAGTGTTCTTTTCTTATTGGCCCATTATTTCCCCTTGGAGAGTCACAGACTCATGAAGAGAAGTCACATTGAATTCTATTTCCCCTCATTAGCATTCACTTTCTTTTATAACCTCAAGATGAAATAAAATGCCAGAAAATGTGGCTCCTCCTTAAAACCCAACCTCATGACATCAAGGACCTTGAGAAATACTGAACACAAGGTGACCTGTCACTCCAAAAGGACTAACCCTTTGCCTTCAAGTTGATTCTGACTCAACTTGGCCACCAACCTTATGTGTTACAGACTAGAATCGCCACATGCAATTTTCTTGACTGTAATATTGGTAGGGGGCCTAAGTAGAAGGAGGATGTTTCAAGAATGATGATGGCAACAAATGTGGTCTGCATACAATTGATGTATGTATTGATCGTGATAAGAGTTGTATGACGCTCAAAATGATTTAATTAAAAAAAATTTACAACCGTGGCGGGGAAATATATATATGTATATATATATATATATATGTAGAAGGAATCCTAGTGGCATGGTGGTTAAGTGCTGGGTTGCTAATTACAAGGTCATTAGTTTGAAAACATTAGCTGCTGTGAGGCAGAAAGAGGAGGCTTTCTACTCCTGTAAAAATCAATAGTCCCAGAGAGCCACAGGGCAATTCTAGCCTGTTCTATAAGATCACTTTGGGTCGGAATTGACTTGATGGCAGTGAATTTGGCTTGAATCTTTATGGAAGTAGATCACTAGGCATGTCTTCTACTGGATGCCACTGGGTGAATTTCAACTGTCAACTTCGGGCTATTATTTGAGGGCAACTCTTTCTACCATTCAAGGAACCCAACCCACAGGTTAGGACCCAATTGGAACCCGCTAATGACATGATGTGTGTGGAAGCCTCTAAAATCTTACTTTTGGAGAAGCACGCAGTGGGTTCTCAGTCGGGCTGCTGATGGCAGAGTCAGCAGTTGAGAATGCATGCTGATCTTTAAGAGTGCTGTTAACCTTCTTTTATTTCCTTAAATATTAACAGCCTCAGAAACCCACAGTGGGCAGTTCTTCTCTGGCCTACAGAGTCTACCTCAAAGGCTCAATTGTATTCCAATACCAAGATACCTTCTCTTGCTCTGGAAACATACGCAGTCCCTACCAGGGGAGGAAAGCATGACTTAAGCATTCCAAGAAGCCCTCTTGCAAATGGTTTTGATTCAGCAGACACGGAAGCAGCTACAATCCTGTGGTCTTTCTTGTTCCCGAGCCTCGAGTTGGTCATGACTTGGGAATGAGTATCGACGATGACCTTCAATTGAGTGCATCCATCTGAGCGGTGTCACCAGGCAAGCCCAGGGAAACGGCATTGGTCCATCTTGGTGCAAACTAAACTGAGGCTGGCGACTCCCTGAAAATGTGCAGCACTGAGATTTGGGGGTATTACGCTGGATCCTGAGGGTGCCATTACAAATGTTCAGTCCCCCAATCCCAAACCAAGGGCTGTTTTCGTTTCAGTAGGGGCTGCCCCCAAACTGTTAGAGAATCTTCATTGCGGGGCTGTTTTCAGGGGAAAGCCACGTGATTGCTCTCTGAGATTCCAAACCGTCAACAAGTGGACACACCTCGGGGGACACACCTCGGGGGCTCATCCGCATCCAAACGTCCTGCCGCGATCGTCTGGACGGGAAGGGCCCAGTTGACACCGCGTCTGGGAAAGGCTGGCCGGTGGGCTGATCCCTGTGGATCCGACGGCGTTGGGCCCGCCTCTCACGCCCTCAGCCCCGCCCCCAACTTCCGCCCGAACCGCCGTCACGTGCCCCGACCCCGCCCCGCAGACGCGGCTCCTCTGGCGTCCAGCGTCCCCTCTTCTCTTCCGCCGGAAGTACGGCGACTTTCCCTTTCCGGCTACGGGTCCCCGAGCGGAGCGGGATACCGGACCCGGGAGCCGAGCGGCGGCGGCGGCGGCGGCGGGGGCGGTAATGGCGGAGCTGGTGCAGGGGCAGAGCGCTCCGGTGGGGATGAAGGCCGAGGGCTTCGTGGACGCTCTGCACCGGGTCCGGCAGGTACGCGCGGTGCCAGCTGGAGGGAGCACGAGAGGCCGAGGCGGGGCCCGGCCACCAGGAGGGGGTCGGGCCTGGGGGCGGGAGGCCGGCCGAGCCGACGCCTCCGCTGGCCCCGGAGCTTCCTTGGGACTGCAGCAGCCGGGAGGGGTCGGGGGGCGGGGGAGGAACCGCCCCCGCGAGGCCCAGGCCTACCCTGACGGGCGACTGTCCCAGCTGCCTGCAGCCGCTGAGAAATCCTTTGCCCGGGGCGCTTGGCCCCTGTCACGGCCCGGGACCCATGGGGCGGGCTCCGTGGGGTTCTGAAGTTCGCCTGGGGAGGATGCTGGCGAGAGCATGGGAAGGACCGGGGTGCAAACAGAGGAGGTCGCTGCCCCAGGCCCCATAGCTGCTTCACACTTGGGGGTGGGGAGATGGGAGACACACAAACAAAAAAAGCTCATCACTCTTGAACTCTGTATTTGGAAGGTGGAGTGGGAGAAACTCGAGGGTATTTTTGGCTGCTTCAGTGGCGCTGGGGGGGAGGGTGCTAAATGGGCGTGGGTGGTCCCCAAGAGACAGAAGTGCCGATGACATGGGGGAGAATGGAAGTGATGGGATCCGTTCCAGCGGTGAGACGTTGCCATCTGACAGTGCGAAGCGGTTCGGCAGAGTGAAACCAGTTTCTGCGAGGTTGCAAGCTTTCCTTGAAATTGAGTGGGGGGTGGGGTGGGGGGGCGTGTTGAACTGCCAGAAACTGCCCTAGCCTGTGGCCTGATGCACAGATCGGCCCCGGGGCTCGGTTTCCGACAAGTTGACCATAACGCTGAAACGACCTCAGCTGGCTGGGTTCCTTTATTTTCCTCACCTCTCCCCGTTTGATTCACAGGTGTGCTAACTGACCCTTTAAAAAGCTGGGCCATAACCAGTTACTGCTTGGTTTCCAACAGAAAGAGCCCCCAGGACTCATTGTAGAAGAAGGTCTCCATTGGGATGCTCGAAGATAACAGTTTTCACGCCTCTTTTCCGTTTTCCAAGGGCGAGGCCCCTGACTTTTTCGGATACTGACTTTGCTTCCGTTACGTCTAACTGCCACCTGGTGCAGTCGTCTTCATCTGCTAAGACGTCTGAGCTAACCAGTGGCTGTAATCCGTGAACCTACCTTCCAGTGCCCACCCCCTTGCTAGTTGGCAGATGTTAGTGCTCCCTACCGTACAGGCCCCGGACCTTATTTCACCTTGGCTGCTAACGTGAAATGACCTTCACCATGTGCTGATTTGTGGTGATCCCCTTGTTTGGTCTTCTGTGCCCTGGAAGAATTGTTGTCACTGTCCTATGTTGGCAGAAAGCCTGCAACCACTGCCATGGACTCGATTCCAGCGCACTGCAGCCCTATCTATACAGGGTTTCCGAGGCTGTCGATCTTTTCGGGAACAGAGAACGTCATCTTTCTCCTCTGCAGAAAGCCGGTAGTTGACCATGTAATGAATTTTGAACCATTAGGAAGACTTTTCCACTTGTCTGCGGCCAGTGGTTAAGCTTGTTTTGGACAGCCTCCTCAAGAGCAAGGGAGAGCCTCTGTTCCATGCCGACAAGGTGAGGAGAATTGCGGCGGTAGTGTTTGCTCCCCGCAGGAAACCTCATCGGAAGCATTCCCAGCTCCGAAATGCACCAGGGACTGGGATCCGATGGAGACAGTGCCATGAGTGCGTTGCTTCTGAACGTCTACAGCTGGAGGTCCATACAATCGCCCTACATATGATAGTCTTTTTTTTTTTTTTTAAGGCATCACTGCCCTGGTGGTGGGAGTAGGAGGCCCAGCCTTTGCTCCTGTGAGCGGGAATCGAACCTCCGTCCCAGTGGGCCGCAGTCCCGCGCACCACCACTACGCCACCGGGGCTCAGCCCCATATGATAGTCTTTTAAAAACAACGCACAGGCCAGATCCCTGGATAATTTTAGGCTGATTGTGTAGATTTGCATTGGCCCACATGAAATGTTAGAAATGTCTAATGTGTGCTTATACAGAAATAAAGCACCCTCCCTCCCCCCACTGCCACTGAGTCTCATAGCAACCAAGTAGGACAGTAGAGTTGCCCCCTTGGAGTTTCGAAGACTGCAGATCTTTAGGACAGGGTGCTTCCTCTTTCTCCCACAGAACCGCTGCAGGGCTCAACCTGCTGACCTTGCGTTAGTGGGCCCACATGTCATCCACCATCCCACCAAAAAGCAAACAGCAAACTCTCCGCCCTCGAGGCCTTTCAAACGCATAGTGACCATAAGGCAGGGTGGAACTGCTCTAAGGAGTTTCCGAGGCTAACTTTTCAGGAGTAAAAAAGTGTCTTTCTTTCTCCTGTGCCGCAGCTGTTGGTTTCAAACTGCCAGCTTCAATACCGGCCCAACACACAATCCTATATGCCACCAGGACTCGTTAGAGTGTGCTTTCAGCAGATGTGGAAGCAGCGCTTATAATGCAGACATCTGCATGGGAGGGGTTCTGCTGCTGCACTGGATACCCATAGGTTTTTGTTTTTTAAGTTTCCCATCCCAGGAAAAGAAGAAAAGGCAGGCTTGGGCTGTGTGTGTAAGGTCAACAGTTTGAAGAGATGGGCTTTCTACTCCCCTAAAGAGTTAGGGCCTCAGAAATTCATCGGGCATCTCTACCCTGATGTACAGGTTGTCCTGAGTCGACATTGACCAGATGGATAGCCGTGGGTTTGGTTCGGGTGTGAGTCTGTTTTAGTCAAATGACTGCAAAGCTCTATGTGTGGTCATTTAACTATCATTTGCAAAGCTTCTTCTGTGATTGTCACACACTGAGCACTTAGTGGTAGAACAGTAAGGTAGTCTGTGCTTGCTTGTGTAGGGGAGCAAAGCAGTGTGTGTTGGCCCTGCTCGGATGTGAACCTGTAGTTTGTACTACCTTGAAGGTATAGCATCTAGCACCTCTCCCACTAAGCTTCCCTTTTGGCTTCTTGAAACAGCAGAAAGCCTTGGGGTTCTCTGTGACAAAATGAACCCATTGTTAATGTAGTTCATTACGAGCATGCTGTTCACCAGGCCAAGAAAACAATCTCTGAGGCTCTCGCAGAAAATTGACTTCTTTTCCGTAAGCCCCGTTCATTCATTGTTTGGCACAGGTGGGTAACTTTCACACACGCGGTAGGGAAGCACAAGGAGTACACGTGTATGGAACTGTCTTCTGACTGTGTTCCCTTGAACTTGGGCAGTCACGTGTTCAGGGCTCCCGAGGCAGGGACAAGTTAGCACGGAGCAGAGCTTGTGAAATTCTTGGAGCAGCATCCCAAGGCCAGCAGGATGTAGGCGCCAACCCAGCATAGATCACCGTACTCCTGGCTGCCTTCTGCAGCTCTCACCCCATCGATCGCTTGGGCCACTGCGGTGAGAGGATGGAGGCAAATCTATAGTGTTTATAGATGCTGATCTATCTTACTGCCTTTTTCTGCAAATCTATAGTATTAGAGATGCAGATTTATTTTTTTTTTACCTTTTTCTAAATATAGAAACGTTCCCAGAAAAGGCTAGCGACAACCGTCGCATGTTAGCAGGATCGGACAGCACAGTACATCATGGATTCCGAGCATCCTTCCACGAGAGAGGCCAGCTGTCTGCTGGTCATCTCCTAAAGAGAAGAGGCTCTCTTGCCAAACTGCTAATGCTTTGTATGACTCGTGAGCTCCCGTTTTGATCCCGTCCCGGTCACGGCCTCCACATTGCGCAACTCACTCTGGAGGAGTCTCTCCACTACAAAGTAAAGGGTACCTCCTGGAGTTGGGCATTGTGGTGGCCCTTTGTCCAGTGAATTGTGAACCAAGATGATTGTCCGTTGTCGAGCCATAAGGGGTAACCTTTTGACTGATTTTAGGCCTGGAAGCTATTCTTTACTGACATCGTGGGGGGACTGCACATTAATGTGGTGCCACAAAAGCTTGTGGTCTTCCAGAAGATGCTGGCTTGGGGGGGGGGGTGTAACACCCATTTGTTGGCCACTGCATACTAGTCGTGAGATGCCTTTGCTCATCTGGCAGAGACCAATGTGCTGAATGCTCAATAGATAGAAGTTGTGCTACACAGAGGACGTGCTTGCCCCACTGGTTGACTGCCTATCCGAAGTCAGCAATTGCAGAGGGGTTAGCTCGTGCGTGCGTGCATGCTCACATTCATTTTCTCAAATGCTGAGGAAAACCAATGCCTCCGGGAAATCCACAGGCTGTTTCTGTGTCACTGCTTTGATGGGACCTCAGTAAAAGGGTTGTGGTGGTGCCATTTGGCTCAGGGCCCAGATTTATGGAAGCCTGGACCTTCACATCTGGCATTGAGAAGTAGCAGATAAGTGGACACTACAAGCCCCCGTATGTCTGCGAGGCTTTCCCCCCGTTTCAGCTGAGCAGTCTGTATTTGAACATCTGAAAGCCCAGGTTATCAGACTTTGACTTCTTCAGGCCCAGTTCCTTTCTAGATGCCAGGCTGGAGGATGGGGCACATCGGCCTTCAGGCAGGTGTGTCATTTGAGCTCCACAGGACCAACATTTGGAAATCAGAGTGTTTCCATGTAAAGCTCGAGCTCCAGCTCCTCTGAAAAAGTGCCTGGGGTGACACGACCGCCACATTCTGCCTGACCGTCACCAGCCGGAACCGAGCAGCAGCTGCACCACCGCAGAGTGTGCAAGTGGCAGAGCGAGATGCCGATGGGTCTGCATTCTTACTGCTGTTTTACACTGCCTGTTGTAGTGCTCGAGCCCTTTTCCGAATTGTGAGCCCAGTGTCTGCAGTCTTTGTGTGTGGTTTCTAATGGAAACCATTCTGGGTGGAGAACTGGGAGATCTGAACCCCCCCACAAGAAGCTGCCTGAGCCTGGGCCACGCTCCCCTTTCTGCACACTCACTGCCATCGAGTTCGTTCCTACAGAGAACTGCCCCTGTAGGCTTCCAAGACTGCACGGAAGTAGGAAGCTGCTTCTCCAGAAGAGCACCTTGCGGTAGCAGCCCCACATGGAGCCCACTGCGCTACCAAGAGCCCATCTTTGTACAAGTGATGATCATGGGAGGTTTCCATGGGAAGGGGCAAGATAAGGAAACTAGGGGAAACACAGGGTTAAAAAATGTGAGTTGGCCTCTTCGGCGCTTAGGCACTTCCGAGGGGGCGGGGGAACTGTTGCAAACAACCCGAGGTTATATCACTGTGGTGGCGGTGTGTCAGCTGACCTCAAGGCGAGCGCTTCCCAGTCGGAGCTTCCATCTGGCCTCATCGGGGAAAGACATTGATCAGATCAGGTTGGTAGCTCTCTTCTACGTTTTCAATTGAGGAGCAACCTCCCTTCCCCGCTCAATGACAACAGTTCAGATTCACAACTCCCTGCAAGGGTGGGGGTTCAAACCTGCCCGCCGCACCTGGAGCAAGGTGTGGCTTTCTGCTCACAGAAAGATTCACGGCCTTGGAAAGCCTCCGAGGAGATTCTCGTCCGTCCTTTCTGCTCACCGTGAGACATGCGAGACGCCCCTCTCCGAGCCCCCGTTTTTCTGTGCATCCCTTTTGTTCTGTTCCTTTGCCATAGCGTCCTCGTCTTCAAAAGATTGTGTGTGCATCCAGAGGTGGGGATAAAGACACTTGGGAGCGTATAGCCAGTCGCGTCTCTTGGAGACACGGATTACCGCTTCGTTGTAGCGCCGGGTGATAAATCGTTTGCAAGAGTGAATAGCGATACTAGACGCAGTGATTTGATTCCGATTACCTGTCATCCCTTGAGGATCTGCTGCGGCCACGGCGGCCCTTGCTCGGTGCTGGGCCGATGCAAAGACATGAGACAGGTGACGGCTGGCTTCATCTCAGGGAAGCAGACCCTCACAATTCAACGTTGCGCCTGTGAGAAATTTGAGCCAGAGGGAAATATAGCTGTTTCCTCAGGCACCAAAACAAACTGCACTTTAACGTGTTGATTCCAATTCATAGTGACTATAGGATAGTGGGTTTCTGAGACTGTAAGCCGTGTGTGTGTGTTTAATCTTACTGACATAAAACTCACACAATTTAATAGTCCGTTCATATTACGAAGAGTTATGTAATCATCACCACCATCCGTTTCAGACATTTTCTTCTTTCTTGTACTCTCCCTCAGATCGCCTTGCCATGCCCTAGGTAATTATATGGGAGTGGAAGTCCATCTTTTTCTTGAGGAGCATCTGGTGACCTTTTTAACCACTGGCCTTGCAGTTAGTAGCCCAACCCATAACCCTCTGGGGCGCCTCTCGCAGGGGCTCGCAGAGTGTAAGTTCGGTAGTTCCTGAACCCCCATGCCTTGTGCATTTCTGAAGAGAACTTCGTTTTAAGGCAGAGATGCAGTGGGTTGGGAGTCACTGCAACAGAACTGGAGCAAAACATTCAAGGGTTCCTCGTGGAAATTAGATGGATTGTCGACGAGCAAACTGATACGTTTGCCTTGCCCATGGGAGTGTCAGAGTCAGGATTCAATACAAAACTGATGAATCGGTATGAAGGGGGCAAGGGGGTTCCGGTGGTCTAGACATTTTGCAGCTAGGTGATGTCAGGAAATTTAAGAATTCTCGAGGAAGCTTGACTCTAGAGCAGCGGTTCTCAACCCGTGGGTCGCCACCCCTTTTGGGGTCAAGCAACCCATTCACAGGGCCGCCCAATTCATAACAGTAGCAAAACCACAGTCACGAAGTAGCAGTGCAATGAATGTTACGGTTGGGGGGCGGTCACCACCACATGAGGAACCGTAGGACAGGATCGTGGCATTTGGAAGGTTGAGAACCGCTGCTCTCGCGCTTCCAGTTTAGGAATGTTTGTCCTGGGAAGCGCCACAATAATTGAGAAAGACCACTCCTCAGAGTGCTTTCCAGAGTGGGGAGACAGCTAACTCACGGGGGCCTCAAAAAGTGAGTGCCATTTAGAGGCAGGTTCTAAAGTGCTTTACACACAAATGTGAGTGGGAGGAGACAAGTTGTCATCACGTTTGATTGTCATACAAAAGTACTTGTTTCATTAGCACCAGTAAATCGGGCAGGATGAGCAGGGGCCTCATGGCTTAATGGTAACAATAGCTGCCATTCTTTGAGCCCGTGGGCTGGGCAAGCACTTTTATATTCCAGTATGTTCCCTGGTGATCACAAAGTCCCTAGGGTGAAGTGGTCAAAGAGAGACTCTGGATTCAGATGACAGGAATTAAGATTCTTATGCCATTTACTATGTTGGTGACTTGGGGCAGGTTACTTAACTTTCCCGTGTCTCGGTTTTATCCTCTGTACAGTGGAGATGGTTGGTAGTAGTCGTAACTGGTAACAAAAGTTAATCGTAGATGTTCGGCGGCTATTTTTTTTTTAATATAGATTTTATGGGGGCTCTTATTTTTATAAAGCACACTTGTACACATGCTGCCACATTCATTTCCAAACATTTTCTACTTAAGCCCCCAGCATAAGCTCCTCTTTCCCCCTTTCCTCTAGTTCTCTCTTTTTAAATTCTAACTCCCTATATTTCCCCTCCCCCTTCTCCTCCCCCATGAACTCCTAATAATTACAAATTGTTATTACCTCTTCCTATCAGCGGGGTGGAGGGTGTGAGGTGACATATTGGACAGTGTACGATATAGGAGACTATTATGGGTAGTGGCTGAAGGGGACACGAAATCAATTTTTAGGGAGCTGTTTTTCCATTGATATGTTGAGGAAGCCAAAATGAACCCATTGTCGTCGAGTCAGTTCTGACTCAGCAACCGTAGGGTGGGTAGGGTGCAGTTCCTAAATCTTCACAGAAGCAGATAGCTTCATCTTTCCCCCTTGGAGTGTCCGGTGAGTTTGAACTGCCAATCTCCAGTGCTTACCTGACATAGCCAAGCTACAAACTTGCAATCGATGGGCTTGTATATGTTATTATTGTTACAATTGTCCATCAGTAAAAGGCTTTTAAGCAATAGCAAGCATTTTTTTTATTCCTTACTGTGTGCCCAGTATTGTTCTGAGTAGTTTGCACTTTTTTTTTGCACTTCTTATCTCCTTATCCCCATGGATACAGTTCATGCAAACTGGCTTCAAATTCCACAAAATATAATGAGGCTAGTAGCTGCCTCATACGGTCATTTTGGAGATGAAGGGCACTGTCAGGCACTTAGTAAATGTGCAGTGCATCTTAATCTTGCCTGCGATCTGTACAGTGCGATGCAGAAGGAACGAGTCAGATGCAGAACTGGGGCTTCTCTCCCCTGCCCTCCCCTTCCCCACTCCCCTCCGGCACAGTACACACACCACACCACACCCCCACCCCTATGGTTCCACAGACTGCCCTCCGAGACTTCCTCTCACCCCTGGGTTCTCCTTCCTGGGCCACATACTCTTTCCTCCTGCAGTGGGCATCACATGTATTCTCCAAGGTCCAGACAGTGCCACTCTGGCTCACAGCAGGATGGACGTGCCAAGGAAGCACGTTTGGTTCTTGGCCCCGGATGGGGCTGTGAGCTGTCTACCACTGCTTGCCAGATCTGTGAGAGTGGACGGTGGTAGGACACAGTATGTGGATGACTCCTGACATTCAGTTGGTCTTTCCTGTTTCTGTTTAGTTCAAAGCATCTAATAAGTAAGGCATCGTGGAAATGTTCACAGTGTAATATTCCACAGCCGGTGCTGAAACCTCTTGTCAGAAAATACTCGTGAAAGGGAACGACTGAGAATAATTTCTTACTGAAATTTGGAACTTCAATGGGGAGCCCCCAATAACACTTTATTTTATGTATTGGTGAGCCCCTGATACACTCTTTATTTAATATTTTTAAAGAAAATTAAACCATTATCCTAACTAGAAATCTTTTCATGCATCAAGTGTACGTAAGAAATACATATGTTCACACATGTAGTTACCCAAGTCACTGTGTATACAGCTCTCTAGAAAACTCTAGGATAATTGGCCTCCACATTGTACAGGTACCCAAGGTCACTCCCTTAAAGGACTGACTGGAAAGCCAGGTTTTTTTGATGGCCTGCTGGTCCAGTGCTCCCCTCCCCCGGTGTTTCCACAGCTACTCCTAGGGGAAGTTAAGTGGCTGTGACATTGATTTCATTTTCATCTATCACTGTGCTGAAAATAGTCCAGGTTGTTAGATAACCCCTTCTCTTGCCCCTCCCTCCTCAAAAAAAAAGAAAATGGGAAAACTGACTCTTGGCCGAGAATTGGTAACAACCTCTCCTGGAGGTTGTGCAGTGCAGATAAAGGCAGGCGTGGCCTTGGTCTTAGAATACTCTCGCTTCCCATTCTTTACCTTCTGCCACGCACCGTTGCTAATTGAGGCTTCTACCCATGCTCTTCTGCAGCCAGCGGCTGCTCAGAATTCTCAGCCAAGATACGAAGAGTGGTTGGAGCTTTGTAACTGGAAATCAAGTCCTTGGGAAGGAAGTTTAAGAAAATACCAGGTGGAAGGAAAGGACGTCACCTGTGTCGTGGTTAAGAGCATAGACTTAGTAGCTTTCAGTATGATTTCTGTTTGGGCAGGTCAGCCAATCTCCAAGCCTGTTTTCCTTGTCTTCAAACGAAAAGAATAAGACTTAAGGTTGGGTCAAAACCCCTTTGGGGATTGCATGACCTTGCAGAGGACTCACCTAAGCGAACCGAGACACCGCTCCTCTATCCAGCTCCTGGCAGGTCCGCCCACATGTAGCTGCGCCCACATATGAGTACCCAGCGTGAAGACTGTTAGCCATGCTGCACCATGCTTCGAGACAACATTTAACTTGTCATTAGAAGTAAATACTTAACAATATGTAATGACATTGTTTTTGTGTTGCATCACCAAAGTTAATTATGTTCAATTTGTAGCGATGAAATATATCCTGCATATCAGATATTTATGATTCATAGCAGTAGAAAAATTCCACAGTTATGAAGTAACAGTAATTTTATGGTTGGGGGGGTCACCCCAACATGAGGAACTGTATGAAAGGGTTGCGGCAGCATTAGGGAGGTTGAGAGCCACGAAGGATCAATGAGATGACATTTTGGGATTGCCTTGGGTTGGGGGCTACCCTGACACCAGTTCCCAACAGCAAAAAGCACTTGGCACTTGGTAAAATTGAACTCTGGTGATCTTACTGTACATTTGTAATCATTTCTGAGAGCAAGATTGTATTTATATGAATAATGGAGCCTATTTTCTCTTTCCAGTATGCTGTAATTATAAGTCTTGGCGTAACCCAAATATAAGTTACAATGTAACTGATCTTGCAATAGTGTAGCTCTCAGAATTCAAGTGCAGTGGGCCTGACTTGGAAGAGGCACCTGTTCCAAACTGCTACTTTCATGAAAAGATCCCAAACTGCAGCTAATCGGATTAAGCAAGAATTAGGAACAAATCCGAACGCTTCAGTCACATTGTAGAAGAATGGGTGGTGATTTAATGAAAATTAGCAGATATCTTTTGTAATGCTCTTGCATCTTGGCTGGGGGTGGGGGGAGGTACCCCAACAGCAAAAGATACACACTATATCAGTGGTACGGAAGGCCAAGGATTCCGGAGTAACATTGTACCTACTTTGGAAGGAAGGGAAAACCACCCAGAAGCTGAGGGAGCGTGCAGAGAGCTGAAGGGGTCCCGTCTATGAGACTTATTTCATCTGAACACAAATGAATCAGAAACCCCTGCTCCCCTCCTTTTTTGGTGATTGGGGATCATTTTTACTATCTGCTACAAATGTTAAAGCAGCCTTTTACTAGGTTAAATGAACAAGTCTTCCTGGGACTCTGTAGTCTTCCTCCCATGTACCACTTACATCTTCAGTATGTAACGAGCCTCCCCCAGGGGTTCAAGACAAATAAGAACCGCTTGATCGCAAAGTGATAGTGGAGTGCTACTTGGCGAGACCTACACAGTGTATTGTTTTAAAATAACGGTACCAGATACCTCGAGACTGGGTTATAGGAGATATCATTTACATCAACATTGTATCTTTGGATTCTAATAACTTTGTTAAAAGCTCTTTGCTAAAAACCAAGTACCTTTCCAGGCTGCCCTAATCTTTAACATAGACTGAATTCTGGTAACATGTGCTTTAGAGCGCCAGATAGTCAATGTGACACCAGGGTAAGTCAAAAAGTCGTGCCGTAAAAATCACAGAAAACTTTATTAAACAAAACACCAAAATGTGTGGCTGTTGGGTCTTGACCTCTCCTCCCTCCAGGTCGATATACTTCCAGGATGGTATTTCCAGCTCACCAACCCCTCCCCGAGTGAGCCTGGATTCTTCACTTACATCGCATCCAAATGGCAGGCTGGGCATCCTCGAGAGATTCTGTTTGTGTTGGTGTTTGATGAGTTGGGCGTTTGGGGAACAAAGAAGTCTGAAGGGGCAAGATCAGGACTGTCAGGTGAATGGAGAAAGGTTTCCCAACAAAATTCTAGTAGGTCAACCCTCGCCACCCTGGAAGAATGAGGAGAGATGCAAACAATCCCTTGTCCAGTTGTCTGGTCTCACTTTTTACTGGTGTACTTTTTCAATTTTCTTAAAACCTTCTGTCTTATAAGCCCCTGTGGATGTCTTGTCTCCTTAAAGAGAATCTACCAAAATTGTCCCTGGAAATCCCAAAACAAGACTGACTGACCTCTGCCTTGAGTCTTAGTGGCCCAGCATGTTCCCTCTGCTTTGAGTCAAGATCCACCTGACATCAGCAGTGATAGCCCTTGACTCAAAGCCGAGAAAACCAGAAAGATGTTTGCTTGTTTGTGTTTATTGATTGTGCTAAGTCACTTGACTCTGTGGCCTCATAATAAATTGTGGATAGCTTTGAGAAGAATGGGAATTCCAGAAGGCTTCCTTGTACTTACGAGGAACTTGTACATGGATCAAGCGACAATTGTGGAAACAGATCAAGGGCATACTGCACGGTCTAAAATCAGGGAAGGTTTGCATCACGGTTGTATCCTTCTACCATACGTGTCTGATCTGTCTGAGCAAATCATCAGAGAAGATTATATGAGGAGGAATGTGGCATCAGGATTGGCAGAAAGCTTCTGTAACTGCACATGACCCAATCTTGCCTGCTGAAAGTGAGGACTTGAAGTACTTGCTGATGAAGATCAAGGATTGCAGCTGCCTGTATAGATTACAGCTCAAGACCAAAAATCCTCAAGACTGGACCAATAGATGACATCATGATAAATGAAGAAAAGATTGAAGTGGTCAGGGACTTTGTTTTGCTTGGGTCTAGTCAGTGCTCATGGAAGCAGCAGTCTAGATCAAAAGATGTGTTGCGTTAGGTAAATCTGCACAAGACCTCTTCAGAGGATTGAAAAGCAAGGATTTTGCTTTGAGGACTAAGGTGCACCTAACTCAAACCCTTTTTTTTTTTACCCAATTGCTTCATATTCGTGTGAACGTTGGGCATTGAATAAGGAAGACTGAAGAAGAAGAATCAATGCATTTGAATTGTGATGGATAAGACTATTGAAAGTACTATAGACTGCTAAAAGGACCAACAAATCTGTCTTGGAAGAAGTACAGCTCGAGGAACCCCTAAGAAGCAGGATGGCAAGACTTCATCTTACATGCTCGGACGTGTTGTTGAGAGAAACCAGTCTGTGGAGAAGGGCCTTGTGTTTGGTCAAGTGCAGGGGCAGCAAAAAGGAGGAAGACCCTCAAAGGGATGGCTTGACACGAGCTGCCACATTGGACCCCGTCGGAGGGCCAGTTGTGAGGGTGGCTTGGGACTGTCCAGTGGTTGAGTCTGTTGTGCATAGGTGCCTGGCTCAGACCCGCCTCTGGCACCTAACAACAAAGTGGATCCCCTCCAAAACCACTGTTTTGCACAGAGGCCCCCTCAGGAGACTAAGACATGTTACTGAGAGACCTTGCCTGCGGCCCCCCCTCCCCTGGTTACAGAGACACATTTAAGTCCACTTTGTTGGGAATAAACTGGTGCGTGTATGAACCGGAACCCTAAAAATGCTATTTTATTTGCTCATTCGTATGGTCTTTGCAGGCCCTATCATCTCTGGCACAGCTCAGTTTTGCTGTGGTCGTGCCGTGGCAGCCCTAGACAATACAAACAAATGTCTGTATTCCAGTACAACTTACCAGAACATGGGGCCCATGCCATAGCTTACCAACCTCTGGTCAAGACAATAGCAGTCTATCGTAACTGTTTGTCTCACCAGCTTCCTCCTCAAAGCCCATTTTTCTTATAGCTGGTAAAGAGCTTTTTCTTGTTGTTGTTTTAAAATTTTTTCTTTTTGCCTTATACATCTCAGTGGCACAAAGTCGATTCTCAGGGTCTCACAGCTACCACCACTATTTCCAGTGATTTTTTTGCACCATCTCCAATAGACACTCTGCATCTATTAAGTGCGGTAACTTCCCTTTCCAAGGGGAATCTTTGACACTGCAAGCTGACATTCTAGGAACTTCCCATCATCCTTCCCGTGTCAAGCCCTTTACTAGGGTCTCTTGGTGACAGGCCCACTGTGAGCTGGCTTTTGTCTGGCTGTCTCTTGATGCACATCTGGTTTCTTCTACTCTGGGAACATTGACTTTATTCCAAGCTGTGCCCACCGTGCTGGCTTCTTAAGCCTTTGTCCAAGCTGTTTCTTTTCCCTGGACACATGAGCTCATTTTAGCCTTAGAGCAAGTGCTTATCGCCAGCTGAAAGGATCGCGTCGATGAACTTCCTACCAGATGCCGAGTAGGGACTGTCTTGTTCACCACGGTAGCCCCATTGCCTAGGGCAGCGCTTAGTTGCCGTTCACCATTTGGTGAAGCAAATGTCATGTTTTCACAACCCTGATGTTTGGTAGTGCTTTCTGGTGTTCAGAGCTTAAGACCCGTTAGCCTTTCCAGAACTATGGCACAAGTAATAATATACCCTGGGGGTCTTCTGCAGAGAGGAAAGAGACTTGCTCAACATCACAGAACTAGCATGGAAAGTACGAAACCTGGCCCAAAGATGTCTGTTGTTTAAATCCAGGCATCATTTTTCAGTCCAACAGCTGCCTTTACTTGCTTTAGGCCATTTATCTCCGTTGGCCCAGAAGATCTCAGACACCAGGCCCCTTTACATTGACTGAATAACTCGGGACAACTTTCACTAAGCCTTTGCTGTTTGGGCCAGCTATGCTAAGCGACCCTCAATCCCCCTGTTTGTGAAATGTAAGGGACTCGGTGTCGAGAGCAGTCACTGTAAATATTCTTTAGATTATTGAAAGAGTTGATTTATTGTAACATTTAATTTCCCTGGAGAACAGAGTAGATAAGGAGTTCTTTTGAAATTGACACATACACATAGCATTTGTTTTTGGAAAGTTTTTCAATAGCTGTGTTCTTTTTTCGGGTAATAAATTTTAAAAGTTAGAATACTCTCAGAGGCTAGCTCATTTTTCACTGCTAGAATTCTTCTAAAATGGCATGGGTAGGTGACATTTCTCTGTTATGCAGATATTCTCACTGAGCAGCTTCATGTTATATATCGACTCTATCATTGGTTTGTGATATTAATGCTAATTGAATGGGCAATTTTCCCTCTAAAGACAACCTTGTGATAAATGTTTCACATTATCGTCCTGCCTTTTTCTTGAAATGTGGCATACCTGTATTTTGAATGATGACTTTCAAATACTGATTTGTGTGTAGAAGGCATGCTTCTTCAGTTATTTTGTTTCTAAAGACTCGATAAGACCCAAGGAAAAGTCGCTTGGCAGTGAAACGCATTTGCCCTACCAAGCCCTTGCCTTAGATTACTCTTGGTCCAGGGAGAAATGGGAGAACAGCCTTTCAAAGAGGGCACTTGTCTCTCTCCCTTTAGAGAAAGCCCAGATTTGTTACTGATTTCTAAAATCTGATTCTCTCTGTAGATTGCTGCTAAAATTGATTCAATTCCTCACTTGAATAATTCCACACCTCTAGTGGACCCCTCAGTGTATGGATACGGAGTCCCCAAACGGCCCTTGGATGATGGAGGTAAGTTGCTGTAAATGTCTTTGCCTTTTGGATAATAGGGAACCTGCAAGCTAAGTGTGAATCTGCCAGCCATTTCCTAAACTGCTCTCGCAAAAGTCACACTGGAGTGGTCGAGAGGAAATATTTAGGCTGATTTTTCTCGGCAATTCACAGGCATTTGAGTTCCCATTTGCCTTGATAATACAGGAATCTTTTTAGGTGGACTCGAAGGTAAAAGGCTTGGCCCCCGAGCATCAGCTTTGATGTAATTGGACAGATTCAAATCAAGATCTTTGCTTGATTTGCTTCCGTTCTGCAGGTGCAACAAAATAGGGGACTGGAACTCCGAAGAAAGCTAGGTGTTGGGGCACAGCTTTCAAGAAGCCGCAGCTACTCCTTGACCTTAGGAAAACGGAGGTGGGAAAATCATTGGGGAAAAAAAGAAAGAAAGAAAAAGGGAGATGGAAAGGGACTTTTCTGCAGTCAGCCTGTCCGTTTTTGTTTTTTTTTTCACCATTCCCATTTATGAAAAGCTCTTTCTAAAAGTATGTTGTTATTTTTTCATTCATGCATGCATTGTTGGCTTGTTTTTACACCCTACCCCCCTCCTGAAAAGAATTGATGCCACTTGGAAGTGCCCTGACCCTTAAGTTTCATAAGTAGTGTTTCTGCGGAGAGCCAACAATTTCATTTAACTTGTTAGGTTTCCTGCAAAGTATGACTCTCAAAGGGACTCTGGGATACCCCAGATTGCATATGCACGTATATACGTGCAGTCAGGGCTCGGTGTCCTCTCGTGATGCTGATCGACGTTCACACTCAAACAGGTACAGCATTTTATGGAATCTTCAGTCAGGACAAGGAGAGGATTCTAGATTCAGAGTAATATAGCTTGTATGATCTCCTTTTCCAAGAAAAGTAGGTGCTTCTTATGTATACAAAAAGGAATTTGGTATGACTTGTTATCTTGAGGATTTGGAAAGAGGAGGTCTCCCCATTGGTTTTAGTTGTTGACCTATTAGGAAGAACTGTAAAGCCTTGCAGTAAAAGCCTTGGGGTAAATTTTAAAGAGACAACTCCTTTGGGAATGAAAGTTTTGTTGTCTGTTCAAAAAACTATTTGTGCTCACATAGAAAATCCACCTCAGAGCTATTAGAATTAGGTGACAATTTAAGCTGCCGCTCCAAAATGGTTCCCTTTGGTCTTTTTGCTTTTGACTTGTGCTAAACTTTTCTTGAACCAAGAATAACTGATTACATTATATGCGTTTTTGCCTTTATGAAAAGAATACTGCAGAGTAAGTAACTTTTACTTGATATAGCTTGTAAAAATTAAAACATGCGGGCTGAGCCCCGGTAGCGTAGTGGTTGTGCGTGGGACTGCAGCCCACTGGGATGGAGGTTCAATTCCAGCAGCGGCTCCACAGGAGCAAAGGCTGGGCCTCCTACCCCCACCACCAGAGGGCAGTGATGCCCAAAAAACAAACAACAACAAAAAATTTAAACATGCATATATCTCATTAATAAACCATCTGTGTCTCTGCCCACTGTTGCCAGAAATTTAGATCAATGCATTTCATAACTCGCAGGCGTCTGTTTCCCCCACTGCATGTAGTGTAAGTGTTAAGACTTGTACACACAGTGAACAGGTCAGTAAACATGCCCTCTTAGGATATTTGCAGATGAAGCCCGCAGGCACTTTGCAGGTTTTTCTTCTCTCAGTGTTTTGTACACACTT
>PVJH01031261.1:0-22852 GCA_004026705.1 Nesogale talazaci
ATCCTCAAAACTAAACTTCCCGCCATCCAGTCGATCTCAACTCCCGGGGACCTTATAGGAAACAGTAGAACTGGCCCGATGGTTTCCAAAACTGCATCTTGACTAAGGAGGTAGAAAGACTCATCTTGCTCCTCAAAGGTGGCTGGTGGTTTTGAACTGCTGATCTTGTGGTTAGAAGCCCGATGTGTCACCGCTGTGCCACTCGGTTACTCTACAGCAGGAGAGGGAAAGTCTGGCCCTTGGACTATATGCTTTTGGCCTTGGACTATATGCTATTGTTGCTGCTAGGTGTCACCAGGTTGGTTCTGACCCATAGCAGCCCAGGTGGCACTCAATCTCATTAAGGGCCTACCTCTTCTTCACCTCCTTTTGCTTTACCAAACATCATGGCCTTCTCCAAGGACACACAAGGCCTGCAAAATCATTGATAGGAGCTAACAGCACACCCCTCACCCAAGAGAAACACATTGACTGTTTAACCTGTATGCTCCACCAATGATGTTATAAATCTCCAAATGGCCCTTGGCGGGAAAAAAAAAAGTGGTTACATAGCATTTCCATGAGTGGCAACCAATTCGATGACACCTGACACCGTCAACAAAGCCTAAACATCATTAGCAGTCTTGAAAAGACCCCGCATGGAGCAGTTCTAGCCTGCACCCAGGCTGTCCACCATCAGTGAGACTTGCCAGGAGGACCACGACTGAAGGTAGATGAAGTTGGAAGAGTTCTGCCTTGCATCTCACTCAGCATGACCCCACACCTTGGATCAGGACAGAAGCTCAGTCTGTTTGCTCCTAGTAGGCGAGGCTGGCAAGACTTCATCTTACACACTTTGGGCATGTTGTCAGGAGAGACCAGTCCCTGGAGCAGGACATCATGCCTGGTACAGTGGAGGGGAGGAGGACCTTCAGCAACAAACATGTAATGAGCTCATCCCTAATGGGATGGCTGGAACTGCTTCTCTTTGGGGAGGCGTGTGATGTTAGCAGGAATTGACGATTGTCTGGGTCTTACAGAGCCAGTGGGCCAAACATTCCCCACACCTCCTACGGACTCGTTCAACCCAGTCATGAGGTTCTCTCTGAGTCCAAATCACCTTGAGGACACACAACGTACACAACATGGAACAAGACAAGCCCAGACTTGACTTCAAGTTATCTCCTTGCTTGGACCTTTCTTTACTTGCCTCTTTACTGGGAGCATCAATGGCATTGCTGTAGCAAGTCATGCGTTGGGCTGATAGCTGTTAGGTCAGCTGTCAGAGAGAGAAGAGGAGAGACTTTCTACTCCCATTGAGACTTCAGCCTCAGACAGCCCAGCGGGGAGTTTTGTTCTGTCCTCACTTTCAGGGAGTCAACACCGACTCAGAGCAACACTACAGGATGGGGGTGGAACTGCCACTGTGGGTTTTCACTACTGCAACTGTTTGTGGGAGTGGAGAGCCTCGTCTTTGTGCTGAAGAATAGCTGGTGGACTCGAACTGCCAACTTGGGGGTTAGCAGCCCAGCCCACTCCACCACACTTCGACTTTGACCTCATGGGTGCCTACGAGCTGGAATCTCCCGGTGGCGGTAAGAGCTGTTTGTTTTTCTCTTAGGACCCCTTGGCTGGGAGCAGAGTGCCGGCAGTAGAAGCAAGGAGACGGTGTCCTGCTTCGGTGCATTTTGGAGATCTTTTCCTAGGACATGTTTGCATCATGAGACTGAGTCCTGTCTTGACCGCTGTTGAATAATTGTGGTCAGATCACTAAGTACTCATGTACGTGGGGGCATCACAGGCCAAGGCGAGTGGTCAGATACCCTGTTGGGGGGGCCCTGTGGTATCTCGACTCCCCACGGGGCTGTGGCCCCCAAAGTCGGCTGTTTGGAGCCATCAGACGCTCCTCCAGAGAAAGGCAGACCTTTAAAGTCCCATGAACAGTCCCAGTCTTAGAAACGGACAGGGCCACTTCTGCCCTCCCCTCGTGAGGCTAAGAGAAGGGTGGGTGGTTGCTGTTCACCTCGGAGGCAGCTTGAAAGAAAGCCCCAGGGATCTACTTTCGTCCCACCAGATCACGGGTTGAGCTCCGCCCTCTTAGCCACAGTGAGTCAGGCTTCAGGTGAGTCCACCTGTCAGAGTTAAAGGTTCTGAACCCTGGCCGGGCCTATCACGCGGCATGCACTGCCCTGGGCAGCCTCCTTGCCCTTGAGTGTACTTGGCTGCGCCTCTCTCAACCACAGCCCGGTCGGTGAGTGTCCAGCCCCTGGTAACTGGAATCCAGCCTGCCGATCAGGACGCTTTGGAGATGTGTCAGAATCCAATTAGCGAAAGCAATTGATTGGTGATGTCTGCTTCCTGGATGGCGGAGGATTCTGCAGCCCTCAGCGCTTCTGTCGGGCAGAATGAAGGCAAACTGAGAAGTGGCTGACGAGTCGTGGGGGCCTCTCTGCCCCTCCCGGGGGAGAAAGGGTCACGACTTTTAGCATGTATTCTTATCTTGACATTCTGCCTCCTGTGTCCTCATGCATTATTCAGACTGCGTGAGGATCGAGCAGAGGCCAGCGGTGCTGACCGCCCCACCCCCACCCCACCCATGCTTTCCCGGGGTCACAGAGAGGTGGGGGCTTTGAGCAGCAGGAGGACAGGCAGCTGTGACCCCAGGCTGCTTAGGAAAGCAAATGGCCAGCCAGGCCCCAGTTCTGCCAAATGTCCTTGGGCAAGTCCTCTCACCTCGCTTAGCCTATTAGGATGGTGATAATGTGTACAACTCAGGGACCCACCTGAGGCCAGGGAGGGAATCTCATGACACAGTGCTGGCCAGTCAGTGAGCCGTCATCCAGACAGTGGATGACATTTCCTCCTTTTTTTTTCTTCTTTTATTTTGTATTCCAGCTTCTAAAACTCACTACCATGGAGTCGACCTGACTCGTAGCGACCGCTACAGGACAGGGTTGAACTGCCCCTGTGGTGTTTCCCAGCCTTGAGATCTTTACAGGACTAGACCGCCTCAAGTTTCTCCTAAGGAGCAGCTGGCAAACTCAAACCACAGACCTTGGGGTTAGCAACGCAATCTGTAGTCCACTACCCCACCAGGGATCCTTATTCTGGTTTGCAGTGCCTAACCGGGAGAGAGCTTTCAGGAGTTTGTGGGGAAATGGAATTTAAGGCAAGGGACTGGATTGTGTGTCATTTGGGGACCCCGTTGTTGGTTTTGGCCCCATCATGGTGGACCCAGGTGTGCTGGGGAAGATGACTCCACAGGGCTTTTTCTAGACCTGTCTTCCAAGGTGCCCCTGGGCCGATTTGAACCTCCGTCCTTTCAGCTAGTAGTCAAGCTCTTAGTCCTTTGGGCCACGCGGGGACCCCTAATGTGTGTCATTTCCTGTATGGCTCATTAGATATGAGAGTCATTTCATTCCAGGCTTGTTTCAAGTTGATTCAAAATCTTTTTTGATTCGAATTTGATTCAAAATTTTTATGTGTGTGTGTGTATGCAGGCACATATGTATGGATACATGCACACACATAGTATATGTATGTTGCTGATACACACATAGTATATGTATGTTGCTGATATGGAGCAGCAGGTCTATTCTGATCCATAGCAACTGCAGACACAATAGAAACACTGCCCGGGGGGCATCTTCCCGTATTTGTTCCCATGCTTGAGCCCTTAATTGTAGCCACTGTATCCATCCATCTTGAGGACCTTCCTCTCTGCTGCTGCCTAGGTACTTTATGCACACACACACACACACACCAAACTCACTGCCATTGAGCCAATGGTGACTCACAGCACACTGTACATCAGGGTCGTTTCCCAGACTCTTAACTCTTCACGGGACTAGAAAGACCTGCTTTTCTACTTAGCAGCTGCAGATGGTCTTGAACTGATGGTCTTGTGGTTAGCAGCCCAACACATAATCGTCACCCCACCAGGGCCTCATATAGAAGTACCCTTGGCGATACAGTGGCTTACCTCTTAGACTGCTAATCACACAAGGTCTGCAGTGGGAAGCCACCAGCCCTCCAGCCTCTCCAGCTCCTCTGAATCCTCTGCGTGAGAAAGATAGGGCTTTCTATTCTCTTAAAGATTTTTACTCACAGGGTGGTTGTGAGTGGCAGTAAGTGTGTGTGTGTGTGTGTGTGTATATACTCACTGATATATTTACATATACTTATATACGTATATATACACACATACACATATATGTATATATACACACATACACATATATGTATATATACACATATATATCAGTAACATACACACAAAGAGATATTTGGGTTTTATAAATGTAAACTATACTAAATCATATTTAAAATTTTCCCTTTGAATTAAAGACAGAACATGGCCATGCCAGGCCAATTATACCTTCTGGGCTACCTGCTAGCAATTTCGTAACTGTGGTTGTGGGGGATATATCCGACTGTGGGACGGGTCAGGTGTAAGCTCCTTCTCACTGCTCTTCACAGGTAGCTCAGAACTTGATATGCAAACATTTTAGCTTCCTTACCTCTTAGCTGGGATGGGGCTGGATGGGCAATTGGCAAACAGTTTTTGCTTCCCCTCTTTTGTTTTTAAATAGAGAAGCAGATATCGTCCATCACTGAGGTTTGTTGGGATGCTCCCTCTGATGGTTAGGGGTTGTGTCGACTTGACTGGGTCAAAGTTCATAGTAATTACTCAGAACTCCATCCGCTCAGGAGATCAAGTACAACACTCTGGACATCTAGCAGCTGGAGAGTAGCATCCTTGGTCACAGGCAGGTCAGAGTCTATGCTGCCTTACCTGGTGTTGTCATGATCTTACTGGATCTTTGCTTCACCCACCATGGTATCCACCTCCAGAGACTGTCCCCTCCTGATGGCACAGGAGAGTCAGACTGTGGGGACCAGGTGGTCATTGGCTGATTTCCTGAAAGAGATCTCTAGGCCTTGCTTTCTGGCCTGATTATGGAAAAGAGACACAGAAAGACAGAGACAGACAAAATTCATCTTCATTGGCATGCCAAGGGTACCTGAGCTGCCCAAGCTTGATGAGATTAGTAAGGATCTCAGAACCTTCAGCAAAAGCAAGGGCCAGCCAACCATTTGAAATCAGACTTCCAGCCTCGAGGCCCGAGGCACTCCAGCTCCATCGTTCTCAGTGCCCTCTCTTTGAAGGACCTGGTTGTGGTAGGCCCAAGGATCTCACCCAGTCCATCTTCCTGTCCCAACTCAGATCTTCTTCCTGTTGCTCCCGCAGAACCTGCCCTCTGCTCCCGTAGAACCTGCCCTCCTCCTACAGTTCACTGGTGGTGTTAGGTGCTATCAAGTCTGTTTGCACTCATGGAAAATCCATGTGTTACAGTGTAGAACTGCCCCTGGACTACTTTTTTAAGGAAGGAGCCCTGGGGGCAGAGGTTTGAGCCCACTGTCTGTCATCCAGGAAAAGATAGGACTCTACACCCACCCCCCCCCCCGGGACTGCTCTGCTCTGCGTGTAGCCTCACTGCAATGTCCACTGGCCTCGATGGCAGTGGATTTGTGAATCTTCTGGGAGCAGACCACCAGGACTTTTCTCTCATGGAGCTGCTGGGTGGTCTGGGACCAACAACTTTTCAGTTCATAACTGAGTGTTGAATTGCCTTGACACCAAAGCAATCAAGCAAGCAAACAAACAAAAATCCCCACTACCTGTGAGTCCAATTCAATTCCTGACCCCCCTATGAAGTAGAGTAGAATGCCCCCCACTAAGGTTTCCAGGGTTGTAACTTGTATGGAAGCAAACTGCCACACTTCTCCCTGTCCTTTGAATCACTGGTGCCCATTGAGCCAATGGCCATTTGGTGGGGAGCTGAGTTCTTTAACCACAGAGCCCCTAATATATTGTGCTTCCAGGGGGCCTCAAGATCAGGATTTGATACGGGATTATTTTGTAGCCCTTTGAACCTGAGTTTGAATTCAATGGCTACCACTGTTTCGCCGCGTTGCCTGGAGTACGTTTCCCGTCCTCACCAGGAACCCAGGAGAGAATGGCAAATGGTGTTGTCTCAGGTGCCATTGAGTTAGTTCCAACGGGTGGTGACCCTGCGTGCATTGTTTTCCTTGTGAGGCCTTTGTTGCAGCCACTGAGTCCAGCCATCTTATGGGGAGACGTCCTCTTTGTGGCTGCCCCTCAGCTACACCGAACATAGGAGGACTGGACTGAACAGCTCGGTGACCGTTCATTTCCAGGCCCCCAGCGAGAGTTCATTCAGTGTTCTTTGTGTTGTCATTCTCATCGTGGAGACAGTTATCTGGCTGTTTGGGGGGGGGGCGGGGGGGGAGGCGGGATCTATCAACATTGAGACTCACAGGCTCTTCTTGAATTTCCCATTTATCCTTCTTATTTTGGAGTCTCGTCGCCTTTCCCCCGGGTGGGATGCGATTTAACCGTCTGTAAGGGAGAAGATTACAAGGACACCTGGGTGGGAGTTTGGAACTGGAGCCTTTGGAAGCTTTTAATTGCTTGCTGAGATTCCCTGAGAGGAAGAACAGATGGGAGAAGGGAGGAGTTTCAGTCTCCAACCAGCCTTCCTTCAGCCATCTGGGGCCACATCCTCTTTCTCAAGAAGGTTCAAGGATGCCCGCCGTAAAGAGGGCAGAGACAGAGGGTGATGTGGAGGAAGGCCACCCTGGGTCCTTTTCCTCTGACCTGTGGCAGAAGGAGCACTGTTCTTGAACCCCAACAGAATCGGGGTACAAATGCTGCTCTAACAGTGTCACCTTGGGTAGGTTCCGTAGCCTCCGTTTCCTGGGACCTAGTCAAAACTCTTTTATCAGACAGCCTCTTCTGCAGAGGAAGGTGAAAATCAAGCCACTCAAGACCCAACTGTGCTCTGTAAGTGTGACGCAACTGGAATGGATTCTCACCTTCTTCTGGAAAGCCAGTGTGTCCAGGCTTCATCCGTGGTCGTGAAGAGGAACTGAGGGAAGCATTGTGGTCTTTATGACTCAGCCCTGGGAATCACCCAATGTCATGTCCACCACTTCCCGGAGTCGTGGAGGCAGACCAAAAGGCCCATCAGAGTGCAAGGATCAGAGCTGTAGACTCCACTTGTCCATGGGAGCAGTTTGGGGAGAACATATCGAAGGGAGCTATGTCTGTGGTCATATCCACCTACCATGAGCCATCAGATACACGTCTACTGGCCTCTGGAAGCTGTTTGGCATTCTTTCATGTGGGTTCCCCCTTGGCGACTTGTGCAGAGTTCGTAGACATCATCAAGGCTCCACGTGGAACTTCTGAGAGGGCCCTCATTGGCTGCTGTCTTCTCAGGATGACCAGGACCCTGGCTTCCACTCCAGGACATCCGCACACAGCTCCAGTGGTGAGGACGGCACAGGACCCTTGTTGAACATGGGGTTGCCATGTGTCCAAATTGACATGGTGGCCCCTCGTGCCAACCACAGACCCAAGCTCAAAAGAACAACCAAGGAGTAGAAATGCCTTGGTCCTACAGGTGTCTGGGGAATGTTCTCTTAGTTGCCATGGGAAAAAAAAATGAAGCTCAAAGTTTTTGACATGGCCATTCCTTTTAGAATTCTTTTTTTTCCCTTTCACATCACTGCCTTGGTGGGAGGAGGAAGCTCAGCCTTGCTCCTGGAGAGCTGTTGCTGCATTTGAACCATCAACCCTGTGGGCTACAGTCCCGCACACAACCACTGCGCCACCAGGGATCAGCTCTTAGAATTCTTAGAAATTTAACTCAGAAGGGATGCATTGGTGAAGCTATGTAATGCCCCTGTGATCGTTAGATATTATGTCAACTAGGCACTCCTGGCTAGGGACAGAGTCCAACCTCTCAATCAGGTCACAGTGTGATGAAGTCTCCTTGGGGATGACACCTTTTTCTAAGGAAGGAACTACAAACTTCCCAATCTTTCTCTATCCCTTTGTCTATCTGCTTCCAGGGACTCAGCTTGCCTCCACAGGTGGCCCTATGTAGACTGTCTGACCCTGAGATCTATTAGTGCCTGGACATGTTTCCACCAAACCTTGGATCCATGCTGTTCTATACCCACTGGCCTGTAATCTTCCAGTTTCCCAGGTTACCTTTCTACACCACCATGCAGCCCCGTGAGTCTGAAGAGTCCAGCATCAGACCTGAGCTGGACTAGGCCAATATGCCTTCTTGATATAAGACCACTTCCTGACATATAATTCTTACTTTTACATATACAAGTATCACTGATTTTTGTCTTTTTAGACAACCCAGCCTAACACGCCACCTAACTTAGCAACATGAACAAAGCTGAAACCCACTGACACTGCCTTCCAGTCTGTCTAGACATGCACTGTCCAAACAGGACAGAGAACAACTACCCCTCCCACCCCTCCACCTCAGAGCCCCACAGGGCTTCCAAGGCTGTCACTTCTGAGGGAACGGACCGCCACATTCTTCTTCCGTAGAATGCCCCTCACCTTTTGTTGAGACACAGAGTGCTTTCACCATGGCGCCACCAGGAGGCCTGAACAGTGTATGCTAAACAGTATTATTATTTCCACTTCCCATTTGGAAAACCAAGCCCCAGATATTTAAATGTTTGTTTGGAGGTCTCACGTGGAGTAAACGCTCAGGTGCCTTCCCCCCTTTTCTTTGTAAATAACCACCCCCGTAAGTCCTATATACTTGGTTGGGGAGGATATGTGACATTCGGTGCTTTTAGGCATTTGGTACCCATGGAACCGCTTCATCAGATTAAAACCTTACTTCAGTTTCAAGAAGCAGAACAGAAAGGCAGCGCTCAGTCCCCTGATGTAGGAATACCAGGGGCACTAGAGACCCTTTGCTGGCAAGTCGATTCAAATTCTTAGAAACACCATGAGGGAGAGCCATCACACCCCTGACTCCCAGCCCCAAG
Organism: Nesogale talazaci; assembly: GCA_004026705.1. Lineage (NCBI taxonomy): Eukaryota > Metazoa > Chordata > Mammalia > Afrosoricida > Tenrecidae > Nesogale > Nesogale talazaci. Next base: position 8,872 of record PVJH01031261.1, read on the forward strand.
TTCAAGCCCCAAGTTTGAACTCTCTATGGAAGCAGACTGCCACATCCTTCTCTTATGCAGCAGCTGGAAGATTTGAACCACCAACCTTTGGGTTGGTACCTGAGTGCTTAACCACAGGATCACCAGGGTTTTAAGGGTCAGTGTGAAGGCCATGGCCAGGACACTTTAGTGGTGGCCATACTCTCTCACATGTCTACCACTCACTCACTACCTCAAGGCTATTCTGATTCATGGCAACTTTATAGGATAAGGTAGGGCTGCCCTTTTGAGTTTCCTGGACGGTAGTTCTGTTATGGGAGTAGAAAGCCTCATCTTTCTTCTGCTGAGAAGCTATGGTTTTGAATTGCTGACTGTGAAGTTAGCACTGCACCACCAGGGCTTCACATATATGCCACACATACATGTACAGATAGATAGATATTTGCCCCTGATTTAGAGTGGCATTATGTAAATTGTAACAAAACTAGGGCCCACTCCTGCATTGTCATCCAAATCGCCAGTTGTGGTAGTTACATAATCTGGTGCCAACTTGAAACTATTAAGAATGAAAGGATGGAGCTTAGCCTGTCAATCAGGTTGCTGCTTGATGGCCTCATTTGATGGCACTATGGAGATTAATAGCTCGTTGGAAGAGGGACATACAGACTCTCTGATTGGTATTCCTGTTGACAAGACATGTGGAGTTATACTAGAGCCCTGGATCTGGAGGAGCCACTTGGAGATCCACACAGAACTGAGATGCTTCCCCTGCCACTGGATCCACAAGACTTTCCACAGACTGGCCTGTGAACTTCCTGCATTCAGCATTAGTACATGTGTGGATCTGAAGAGGAATTTACAGATTGGGATAAACATATGGGTCAATATCTGACTTATGCACTTGATCTGGACTTCAGTGGGATATTTTCTCCATATTCAATTGTTCTTGTATATAAGGCTCTTTCTTATATACATATGTGTATGAATTTGTTTCTCTAGGAGACCCAGACTAATACACCTATATGTTAGTGTCTATCATGACAACTACAGTTTCTACCCACCCCATCCTAGGCATCCCATGCCCTTGCTGCCCTTCTGCTTTCACCAAACATGATGTCCTCCTGCAGAAGTTGACCTTTCCTGGAGACATATCCAAGGTAAAGGAATCAGACAACTTTCTGTTGTGATCCATAAGGTTCTCACAGGCTGATTTTCAGAAGTTGGTCTCCAGGTCTCGTTTGTTTTACTCTTTGGGTTTCTTCCTAGTTTGTTTTACTCTGGAAGCTTCACAGAAACCTGTCTTACAGTGGCAAATCTTCAGGTATTTGAAATACCGGTGGAAAAGCTTAATACATCATAGCTACAAACTGATAGACCAGGGGCAGAGATCTAAAGGATAAATATGGTTCCATACTGGATCAGGTGTTGGGCTGCAGATCACAGATTTGTCGGTTCAAACCCACCAGGAGCTCCACTGGAGGAAGATGCAACTTTCCATTCCCTTAAAATTTTACAGCATCAGAAACTCACAGGGTCGATTCTACTCTGCCGTGCAGGGTTGCTTCTGAATCGACTCCATGGCAGTGAGCTGGTAGTGTTTTCTCTTTGTTTTTTAAAAAATGACTTTTATTTGCTTGACTTTGAACATCAAGATTCTAAACCAATTTCAAACTGAACATTGACCACTAAATCAAGCATCAGCTGTGTTCACGTTGCTTTGACACGGAGCAACACTATTTTCTTTTTCCAGAGGAGAATTTACTTTGTAGAATTTTCATCAGAAGCAGATGGGCAGGCATTTCTCTTGAGACACCTGTGGGTGGATTTGAACCACCAAACTTTTTCTTATTAGGTAGCACTTTCATCCTCTCACCCCCCCAGTGACTCTAATATTCATAACAAGGAAAAACGGTTTTTGATGACTGAATTCAACGTGTCTGTGCACATTGATGACAGTCTTTCCATAAATATCCACAACCTTTAAAACTCAAGGGGGCAGTTCTACTCTGACCTTGAAGTCATTGTGAACCAATTGAGTTAATGATGTTGGGTTTGTGTTGCTGTTTATGCTTAGATGCTTGACTGCCAACCCCCAGCACAGAAGTTTGAGGAAAAAAACACGCCCCTCCCCCCCAAATTTCTGCAGGTGAAAAGACATGGTGATGATCTGGGCCCATAAAGGTTGTTGTCTTTGGGTACCAATGAGTTAACTCCAACTCGTGGTACCCCACGTATGACAGAGTCAAGTGGCCCATCCAGATTCTGGTCCATCATCATAAACATTGCTACCTTTGAGCCCATTGTGGCAGCTACTGTGTCCGTCCACTCCTGTAGGGTCTTCCTTTTGTCCATTTCTAAGTTATGATCCTCCTGATGAAATATCCAGGATGTGGACATGAAGTGTCCCTGTGCTCTCTGTGGAGAAGCACCCCTGTTGTACGTCTTTCAGGACAAGCGTGTTCATTTGTTCCCCTGATAGTGCATGGCACAGTCAGCTTCATCAACATTGTGCGGGTTATGGCCTGGAAAACGCTAAGGGTCAGTTCTCTGTGGTCAAGTGGGTCTACGCGTTGGAATCCACTCATAGACACCCAGCCACTACAGAGCCCCTTCCTCCACAAGAGGAACCGCCATGAGCTTAGACATTTGTCATTGTTGTTGCTAGGTCTTATTCAGTCAGTTCCAGCCCATAGCAACCCTCTGCACAACCAAAGGGTCCCCTAGCACCATCCTTACAAGGGTTCCTGTGCCTGATCCCATGGTTGCACCCACTGGGTCAATCCATTATCTCATGGATGATCTTCCTCTTTTTCACTGCCTCTCTCTTACCAAGCATGACACCCTACTCCAGGGACGACTATCTCGCCTGATGACATGTCCAAAGTATATAAGACAAAGTCTTGCCATCCTTATTTCTAAGGAGCACTCTGTCTTTACTTTTCTAAGACCAATCTGTGTCCCTTTAGCAGTCCATGGTACTTTCAACATTCTTCTCCAGCTCCACAGTTCAAATGCATCGATTCTTCTTCCTTCTTCTTTATGCAAGCTCCAACGTTTACAAACAGAAGAGGAGCTGGAAAGACCATGGCTTGGGTCAGACACACCCTGGTCCTCAAAGTAACATCCTTGCTTTTCAATACTCTAAAGAGATCTTGTTAGGCAGATTCTCCCAGTGCAAATATGTCCTCGGAGCTCAAACAGGCTAACCTTTTGACAAATTGGGTAGGTCTCGCTCCTATGTCAAGATGAGATATTGAGACAAAAGCACCCAGTGCTCAGATGTCAATGGCAGAGAACTAGAACTTCCCTCCCGACAAGGTTCTAAGGCTCCTTAACAGACATCACCTAACGCATCCCTCATCTGGGCCAGTGTTCTTGAACTTCTATTGAGATGGACTGTGGGTGATTTATTGTGATGTCAGAAAGTTATTCACATATTTATGTGAAAAGAAAGTGGTGGATCAGTGGGGTGTTGATTATGGAGGTGGTGCATAATAAATCAGTGGGCGACTCTGGTCATCTCACCAGTTTTGACACAGAGACTTGCTTATTTATGGCATTTTTTAAGGTCTGGGGAGTTGATTTATATTTGCAATAACATTTCCCCATCCATTAGTAGTTCCCGCATGCTTAGCTGTGTGACTCTTCTGCATTTAATGATTGGCATTTTAAAAATTACATGACTATAAAATTGTCAGACAGCTAAAGTGAGTGTGAGAGAGGAGAAGAGAGAAAGAGAATGAAAAGTCAGTTTAAAACGAGTGATTTGGCTGAAATATTTATTTGTATTAATAAAATATATCCATTCTGATAGACTCCATCACAAACATCTTCTTACATTTTGAGTCCTTGCCTGCGAATGGGAGTGGTCCTATCAGCCCCTCCCCTAGAGCTGCAGAAATATCTGGATGTCAACGCACTTGAAGATGGCAGCCTGGAGGACTGTGGGGAGTGGAGGAGTTCTACTCTGTTCTTCAGGTCCTTGTGGGTCAAAACCCAATCTACGGCCCTGAGATGTAGTCCATGACTATGCCCCTTATAGTCTTAATTCCCTGGCTATCATCCCATTGTAGAGGGAGTTCTCTGCTATGCCAATGGAGGGGATGAGGGTGGGATTAAGTCTTGACTTTAGTAGAGGGTGTGAACCAAACCACAGGTTTGGTTCCCTCGGATTATGGTCTGCTATGAGTCTGTACTGACTCAATGGCAGGAAGGGACAGTCTGCAAGAAGACAAAACTGCATCTCCATCAAAGTCTTTGCTCAGTGTGTCAGAGCTGTCTAGGACACAGAAAGAAAGCCCCAGACTGTATGAAGGGCATGTTCCAGATCTCTGTCTGAGGCCCAGGTCAAGACCAAAGACCCCCGGGACTGTGGCGTGGAGAATGTAGGACTCAGCATGAGGAGCTGCACAGAGACTTGGGGACTGGGAGACAGCGAGGTGTGTGGCCATCCTGGTCCATGGAGCAGAAACCAAGGGATCCCGTAGCTGAGCACCAAAGAGGGTGTCATTTCCTGGTGAAGGAAAAGTGTTGTTGTGGACCCATGATTACATCCTTGCTGTCTAATATTTCCGACTTGTGGTAACTTCCCTAAGAAACTTCCTTCGTCATGAGTATTGCCTGGGAGTTATGGGTGGCCACCAGCATCGACATGGCGCCACAAGAGAGGAAACAGTGTCAGAACAGGTCAAGAAGGATGGAGCACGCAGACATTGTGCGACCCTGCCTTGTGACAAGATGGCAGCAAAGTGAGGTCAGCAAAAGATGGCCACCACACCATTTACACAACAACAATACCACCTGCAAGATTAAGTAGAATCCTAGGATTTTTGAACTCCCACAATCGTCCAGACATGTCATTTCACAGGTAGAGCAACTAAAGTTTTCTTCTATTTCCTAAGCCTGGTGTCCTTTGCCTGGAATGTGTCCCACCTACTCACGTGTCCCAAAGAAGCAAAGTAAAGTCTTGCCGTCCTCACTTCCAGGGTGCATTCTGTTTCTACTTCTTTGAGGACAGTTTGACCCAGTCTTTCAGCGGTCCATGGTCCACTCAAGAGTCCTCACCAACACCATCATTCAACCTTCCCAGTTCTTACATTGTCCCCCCCCCCCAGGTTTCATGTGCATATGAGTCCATTGAAAATACGAGATAGAGTCAGCTGCACCTTCTTCTTCAGTCCGCCGTCTCTCCTTTTATGATTCCCAAGAGGACTTTGGCCCAATCTGTTATGTCCTTTAAGTTATTGCCTGTTGCTTCCATGGACATTGACTGAGGATCCACACTAAATGGAAATCCTGACAATATCATCTTATGATGATACCACCTTTTGGTCCAGCAGTGAGGACTTTTCGTACCATTTAGAGACCCTTGAAGATGATGGCACCATGCATAATGGAAACCTCATGGGAATGAATACATGAGCCCCCTGGCCTTTTTGTGAGAGGACAGCTTTTGTTCCTCTAGGAGCAGTTCAGTGTAACATTGTTTTTGTAGGTTGTCGCCTGCCATTGCTCATGGGGTCAGGTTGGGTTATTATGGTGTCGGAAGCGACACCATTGACATTGTATGTGTATGGGTATGGAAATATATGGCAAACATAATGATAGAAGTAGGTAAATCCAACCAGTTCAGGTCTGTTGGTCAGCTGTAAGAGGGAGGCTTCTCTGATGCATGTACCTATGGAAGCTGACAAATGGTTAGCAGGATGAAAAAGGAGGAGGGCCACAAGCTGGTGGATGCAGAGATAAGTGAATCCTAGGTTTGGCTAAATAAATCCAAGGTAGAAAGCTTGCTGAGAGGGATCAAGAGACCAGATGCCGGATCTGGAGCCAACAGAGGGCAATGAGAAAGAAAGAGAGATATTGACTCTGCTCAGGGTTTCCTTTCTACACTAGGTCTCACCGCCCCCCCAAGAAGGCACCATCAGCCTGGAACCTGACTAAGGACATGGACTCCACCCCTACAGCTCCCAGCTCTAACCTCTAACCATCACAGACAACAGGCAAAGCATGCACTGTTCTTTCCCCGCTACTCTATCTCTTTTTAAGATTTCTTGTTACCAAGCATTTACTTCACCTCCCTTTTTCTTGCAAAGCCCAGTAATATTTGCAGAGGGTTGGGAAATAAGCCAAAAGAAATTGAAGATGGGGCTGGAAATAAGGCACAGGAGAAGCACCCCACACCCCATCTCCTGACAGTAGTTTGTCTTCTGAATTCTCTAGCATAACCTCTCGTCAGTGCTCCCAAAAAGCTTGAGGGGACCCAGATTCTTTCTGGCTGTGCTTGTATCCATCCAAAGAAAGCCATGTGTACTTTTCAGACATTTCCCAGAGGGATCATATGAAGGCAGGAATTAAAAAATAAGCACCCAACAAGAAACCCTACTGGTATAGTGACTAAAAGCTCAATTGCTCACCAAAAGGTGAGGAGTTTGAACCCATCAGCTTCTCTGTGGGAGAAAGATGAGTCAGCCTTACAAGATGACAGCCTTGAAAAGTCTTTGGGGCTGTTCTATTCTGTTCTACAGGCCCTCTGTGCTTGAGATGACAATGCTTTGTTTAAAAAAAAAACTGGATTAGGGTGGAGTAGAAGAATTGGAGACCAAAAAACAATTAGGCACTATTTGGGCTCCTGCTTTTGCAAAAGTGCAAGATATGAAAAAGTGTGAGATGAACCTGCGGCCTCTTTTCCTTATGTGCCATTTGCTTCTTACGCAAATGCTGCTAATGACAATAACTTAAAAGGAAACACACACACAACAAAAACATTCAAGCTAAAAGCAAACAAGCAGCAGTGTAGTATTATCTTTCATGGATCTTCAGGTTGACAGGGCTTGGCTAGTCAGTTCCTAGTCAGGGTCTCTCACATGGCTATGATCAGACGGCAGATGAGGAAGAAATCTTCAGTTCTCGAATGGACTGAACTTGAAAGATCATTTCTTCCTCGAGTGTCTGGTGTCCGAGTATGGTTGGCTGGAATATTTCAGGCTTAACCAGCTATGACTGATTGAATCCATCCCACACACTCCGCTGCTAAGTATCTTTGTGGGGTAAATTCTGACTCCCAGACACTTTGGGGTTGGAAGCTCCAAACTGGCCGTTGGCTGCTTTTTATCCCTGTGGCTGTCATCTCATTGAGGGACCGCTTCCTTTATTATTCTTACAAGAGCATAGCCTTGCAAGGCACACCTTTAGCAGACAGCTTTGCAGATGTGGAAAGAGCCAGTGAAGCACAGAGAGGAACAAGTGTGAGCAGGGAGAGTGCTCCCATGAGGAAGCCACCACGGGCTGGCACAGAGCCTCCTTTTCCTGCTGACACCCTGGGCTCCCTCTTGTCTCCTCCTCCACTGCCAAAAGATCGGTCTTGCTTGTTGAAGTCACTCACCTGTGGTCTTCATGGCAGCGCTTAGAATCCACTCCATGCTCGTGATGGTCTTTGTTGTTGTTGTGTGTTTGTTTTTGAGTCACTAGAGCATGAAGCATCCCCTTGGATGCAGGGCTTCTCTGTGCAGTGAGCGTGGCCTTCCTCAGAGCATGGCTGCCGCAGGGTCCTCCGACTCCTTTTATGGATGTTGGTGTCTCCAAGAGACTCAAGGAGAACCAGTAGGATTTCTAGTGACCTGGCCTCTGAAGTCGCGCTGCATGTGGTTTCCCTCCTCTCCCATTGGTCCCACAGGACCAGCACAGAAGGAGGCCTCATGGGCTAGGGATGAAGCTGCAACCCTGGTCCATCCAGTCACGTGCACACACACACACTCACTCACACACACATCACTCACTCACACTCACATACTTGCTCACACACTCACACACACACTGGCTCACCCACTAACTCACTCACACACCTGTGCTCACTTACTTAGTCACACACACTGACACATGGTCAAACACATACACTCACTCACTCACACACACACACTCATACACACTCATGGACACATTCACTCATTCTCACTCACACACACACTTGCTCACATACTCTCACACTCACACACTCGCTCACACACTCACTCTCACTCACACACACACTTGCTCACATACTCTCACACACTCGCTCACACACTCACTCTCACTCACACACACACTCATACACACACTCATTGACATATTCACTCACTGTCATTCACACACACAAACACACACTCTCTCACACACAGACACACATTCACTCACACACCCTCACTCACACACACTCACAGACACATTCACACACTGACACATCCACACACTCACTCACTCACATAATCACTCACACATTCTCACTCACTCATTCTCACTTACCCACTCACACACTAGCACACATCCTGAGATGGTAAAGGCAGCCTCCCGTCAAAGCTGCCGGTGGGATGTTAGACCTTTTCCGAGAAGCGCGGGGAGGGGAGGGAAGTTAACTGAATATAGAAGGGCTGCAAAAGTCGAGGCGCAGCATTTTTTCCAGTAAGCTTGGCGTTCTTTGCTGAGCCCTGCACTCCGTGGCCATTAGCAGGCTGGGCAGTGCTTTGCTTTATGAGGCAATTATTCCAACACACTCTATTCAAAATACACATTAGAACTTAACCTTCTGATTCCTGAAGTAGCATTTTTATCACCCACATTAGAAAAGAGACCGAGTCAGCATGGCAAGCCCCGCCCCCTCCCTTCATGATCTGGTGTCATGAATACGGATCCGGCACAGGCTGCCCGCAATCCAACATGTGATGCAAACGGATTCTGGGTGGCAATTGTCTATGGACCTGCTCAGGGGTCCCCAGAGGACCTGCTCAGAGTGTCCCCACAGAGGGGACAGTTGGGGACAATAACAGTGCTAGGATGAACCCTCTCAAGGGAACAGCTTCCCCTCCTCAAGGGAACACCCCCCCCGCCCCACCTTTACCCACCCCCACCCCCCATGGGATCGAGACTGCCCAAGTAGGAATGAGAAGTTAATATGGAATTTCTAATTAAGGTCACATGTTAATGAACTCCCCCTTCCTGTTAGCTTTATGCCGCTTCGGAAATTTTTTATCATATGCTTAAAAATTGATGGCCAGAAACATTAATGAAAATGAGGCGTGAATGGGAAAATGGTGTCATTATGGAGATGAGGGTGGCCCTCTCTCTCGGCAGTCCCTGGGGTTTCAGAAAGGTGTCTTTATTGCCTTTTGTGCAGGGACTGCGCAACGATACAGGTGAGATCGAATGGATGGCCGTCTCTTGTCGTGGGGCTCGGCGGTGGAGTTATAAAAGTTTGATTTTAATAAGATTGTGAATTAATTATAAGGAGAATATTCATCAGCGTTGACAGGCTTTGTGTGCACGTGAGTGCGCAGAACCAGGCGTCGCCACCTCGGTTCTATTATCGCGCTGAAGGGCAGAGAAAGAGTCCTTTTCTTTCTCTCCCTGTTGATTTTGTCTTTTCGGAAATGAACACCCACCTTTCTCTCGAACCCGGAGCCTGGAAACGCCCCTGCCTTTACCCAGCGGAGTCATCACGGGGCCTCGCGGTGGGATCCGCAAGAAGGGAAGCAAGGGACCTGGCCTGTGGAACCTCCTTCTCCGTGTTGTGTCTCATCTCCGTGGCTCTATTGTTTCCCCCCTCCGTCCGCGGACAGCAGGCGCGTTTGGATGGGATGTCAGGACTGCTCCTCTGGCCCCTCCCTTCAGCTGATCACAGCCTGAATAAGGGTGGCAGGTGGAAGAACCCCACTGTCTCTCCGTGAGAAGTCTGAGGACGGCTTTTCGGACTCTCATTTATCCTGTGGCTCTTTGGGTCGCAGGTGGGCGCCCTGGGGGAGCAGCAGGCCAGTGCTGGCTGCCAGCTGAAGGAACGCTGGGTCTGATCCCCCAGTGCGGCTCAGCCGGTGAAAGATGAGGCTGTCTGCTCCCATAGAGACTTACAGCCTGGAAACTTTCTGGGGGCTGTTTTCCTTTGTCCTATGAGGTCGCTCAATGGCAGTGAGTTTGGTTTGGGGTCTGGGGCTCACCAGCTCCCCATTTCCTTACTCCTGTAGGAGGCAGCCTCTCCCTCCCTGTCTTCTCTCCACTCTGCCCTCCTCTTGCCTGCCCTGCCCACCCTCCACCCCTCACCACCACCCTCCCCCCCACACACATACTCTCAGCAAGAAGGGAGGGACCAAGATCCAGATTCCCACACACCTCTGCCACAAACATCTTTGCCAAGCGTGAAGTGATTGCTGGAGAGACAGGGCCAGGCCAATAGGAGTTAAGAACTGGGCTTTCTCTCTGTGTGTGTGTGTGTGTGTGTGTGTGTGTGTGTATGTGTGTTTACAGTACCTGGTCCTCTCCAGAACCATTTCCAATTCTACTTTTCATCTGTCAGGGTTTTTTTTTTTCTTTCTTCTTTGAGATGCATGGATGGTGACAGAAGTTAATGAGCTCATGGGCTAATGGAAAGGGGAGAGGGAGGTGTCCATCCACAGATGCCACTGAGGAAAGGGTTGGTGACCTCTTGAAGGGTCACAACTCTGACAACCCTGGGGGTACAGTCCACTGGGAGGCACAGAGAGTTTCCTGGAGTCTGAATCAATGCAATGTCAACTGTTGTCTCTCTGTCCTGACATCCTATGACACAACTCAAATGGGAACCCACTTTGCTTCCTCCTGAAGTCCTAGCTGGGGTAGTCCCTGCATCTCTGGTCCTCTCCTCTTTCAAAGTCCCAGACTCTGTCTCATTGGTCGGTCAGGTGGGGGGATAGCTCAGTGCCACACCATAAAGCAAGTCCAGGGTGGCTGTTTGAAGGAGTCAGTAACATGCTTGAGCAAGGGACAAGGGGTCTGTGACTTCCAGCCAAGTACTGGGCCCAGCAAGCCTTGGCTTTGAAGCACATATCCCTCATTCCTTCCACCCCTTTGTCTCCTCTCCTCCCCCTCCTTTAGGCCCCAGCTTTAGAGCCCTGGGATAATGGGGTTCAGGCCAGAAGTTGGGACTCTGCGTATATATCCATCTTCCATTGTGAAAGTCATGCACTTCCTGGGCAATTCAGTTGCAGGTGGATTGCCATGCACCTGGGGCATCTCGGAGTCTTCCTACGCTGGCTTAGCTGGGGTTTATGCCAGAGGCTTTTGGCTTTGTAGAAGTGTTAGGTTCCTGGATGGGGACCCTTGGTTCTTGCTTTGAGAGACTGAAATAATTCATTCAACAGAGCATGCTTTGTAATCCGAGTGGCTTTTACAAGGAGAAGGGAAGCTTTGGTTATGACAGTCTCAAAAATATACAGTGTCCATGCAGAAGTTCATGGCTGAACACAAAAACACAGCACACGTCGAGAGAATACAGGAATGGGAGCCTAAAACCCATGCTTGTGGCATGATGAAATCCCAAGGAGCTGAGAGAGGGGGGGGGTCATGCGCGCAGGGCAGGCCCTGGGTAGACATGCGAGCATGTGCACACCTACACATGGGAGAGACTCTCCCCTACTCCCCTTCTCCTCTCTACTTGCAGCATGCAGTCAACCTAGAGGAAAGCCAAAAGGCTGACCAGGGGGTCAAGAAGGTGGGCCAGGCTGAGATCCTGGATCTTATTCTCTCCTGCCCACTGGCTAGGAGAGGCATGGTTGAGGGCAGTCGCCAATCTTATTGGCTGAGTTAGGCATACCTGTGTGATGTCAGGTGCCTGGCTTGAGGCTTTAGGTTTAGGTTACCTGTGTGATGTCAGGTGCCTGGCTTGTGGCTTTAGGTTTAGGTTTAGGTTCACCGGCACATGCTCAGTTTGGATTCTCCCATGGGTGTCTAATGATTGCCTGATTTCTTTCCAACCCCATTCCTGTGCCTTTTTTCAGGCATTGGGGGAGATAACACCCCCTTAGGCCCTATTCTGGCTGGCTAATAAAAGCAGACATGGAATCCCAGATCCTGGAGGCACACATGGTGGTTATGTGCGAGGCTGCTGAGGTAAAGGTTGGCGGTTGGAATCCACCAGCAACCACTCCAACCCCCCCACCCCCCACCCCTGAGGAGAAAGATGGAGCAGTTGCCATTGGTAAAGTGTACAACCTTATGAACACCAGGGGGAGTTCTTCACTGATTGGCCAGGTTGTCATCATGAGAAGGAGCAACCCAAGGGCAAGGATGGAAAGGCAAGTGGTTCCTGCTCACCCAGAGGCAGCTAGGAAGAAAGTCTGGTGATCTACTGCAGAAAGTCCTCACTCCAGAAATCTGGTGCCGCTGTAGAGCTTTGATTTCTAGAGCATTCCAGGACATTCTCCCTAGATGCTTCTCATCTGACAGCTGGATGCAACAGGTAAGACGAAACCACAGCACCTGGCTTTCACCTAGACATGCCCGGAGTGCCCTGGTCACACCAGCGACTGCTCCTGCATCTGAAAGCTACTAACTGTCACCGGCCATGTTTCAGAACATCCGTTTGGCAAAGGAGACAGCATCCATTGCAACTTCAAATCTACATTTCAGTTGAGTAGGTCCTGACCCAAGGTGGGCTGGGGAAGGTGAGGAGCAGCCAGGAGATGCCCTTCCACCTTGCCCAGCAGTGCTGTGTGGACAGCTCACAGCCAACAGCAGCAGTAAAAGCTCACCTCCAAACTCACGGCCCTCGCTCCAATCCCAAGTCATCACTCGCCATGGAGTCAACGCAGACTCACAGTGCCCCGCGAGGACAAGGCACACGTGTCCCATGAGAGTTTCTGAGGTTGTGACTCTTTACAGGAGCAGCAAGTCTCGTCTTTATCCCATGGAACAGTTTGTTTGTGGGTTCAACTGCAGGCCTTGTGCTTTGATCACCCACTACCCCGCCACCCCACGAACCCATCCTGCCTCAGACAGGGGGTGGCTTAGACTTTAAGGAAGCAGGCAGCCTTATTCTTCCTAAAGATGCTAGTGGATTTGAACCTCTGACACGTACCCAACAGTACCCTCTTGGGCCAGCTGCTACAAGCTGACACCACAGGGTGTCAGCCTGTGGAAGTCACCATGTCACTTCCCTAAGCTTGCTTCTCCTCCTCCCACCATGTTATGCATTGCCGGTACCTACCTCAGAGGATTAAGTGAGATCATGAAGGCAGAGCATTGAACTCTCTGTGTGGTGCATATTAGGTGCTTACTAAAGGATGACTAACAAGTAGTATGATTATTACTTTAGAATCTCCAGAAGTGCCTTCTGCTCCTGTATCCCGGTGATGGCTATATTGTTTGGATCTTTTCTCTGGGATGAGGCAGGTTTCTCCAGGCTCAGGATGTGCAGGCCTCAGGCTCAAAACTAGTGTTGCCCCTACTGAGTGGATGGGGCCATGTGTGGAAACACTGAGGAAGACAATGAATTGCAAATTAAAAGGAAATCACCATCTACCTACAGACTCATGATCTTGTACAAAAGATGGAAGTCCATTAAGTGGGGAGGACCATCTCATTAGCAAAACGCTGGCAAAAATCAGGAGAGCCATCTGCAGAAAATGAGCCAGCATCTGTGGCTTAAGTCAGATCTGAAAACAAACTCAGCCTAGACCAAAGACTTCCATGTGCACCACCTGAGACTATAAGGATAATGGGAGAAAAGCTAGGGACATGAATAGTCTAGCAAACATAACCAGCAGAAGACTTCTGAGATGGCCAGGACAGCATCACATATTGGTGGACATCTAAAGAGTCCCGAAAGAAAGAACCCTACAGACCCACACAAGGGGGGGGCGGGGCGCGGGCGGGAAGGGAGGAATCTTCTTTGATGTGTGTCCATCTACAAAGTGACATGACGAATTGCTAAAGTTTGCAGGAAACATTAAGCAGCCCAAAGATGATAAATCCGATTAAAAACTGGACAAGGGACATGAACCAAAGAGGACATTCCAATGGCCAGGAAATGCACCAGGAGATGTTCTGAAGCATGTAGCCATTAAAAAGAGGACAAGTCAAACCAACAAGAGACTATCTTTTCACTCCAGTGATAACAGCAAGGGTCCAAAGCAAGCAGACAACACCAGGCAGCAACAGAAGCTAGAAATGGCTTTGGGCAGTAGTAGGGGTGGGGGAGGGCGGGGAGCCTCATACACTGCCG